>CM061532.1:19603458-19663220 GCA_030545055.2 Neoaliturus tenellus | reverse complement strand
GTGCAAACGCCACCCTAAACATTACAAGTTAGGTTATTGAGCACCTCTGGTACGATAACCGAAGTGCCAGAGTTAAAGTGTGATGACCTTGAGTCAAAACACAGAAATACTACAAGTCGATATTGTCCCAGAGTTAAAGTGTATTGACCTAGATTCAAAACTTGTAAAAATACTTACATGTATAGAGTTGGAGAACAGCGATGCTTACCGCATGCAAGCTTGAGACACACTGGCTGAGCACCGTCGTGTAGCATAGGGACTCGACTATGGTGGGGGTACTGCCAATACTTAGAGTATAAGTGTAGTGAGTGACTTTGAACCAGACTTAGAGTAGAAGTGTAGTCGGTGACCTTGAACCACCCTTGAGGGGCGGACCCCCCCCCCCCCCGTCTCCATTTTTTAAGGGGCGGACCCCCCCCCGAGGGGCGGACCCCCCCCCCCCCGAGGGGCGGCACCCCCCCCCTGAGGGGCGAGCCCCGCCCCCGCCCCATGCCGGCCGCCTCCGCCCCATGACGTAGTGACGTGGGGCGACCGGTGGGGATATAAGGCGGTCCGGACACAGCCGCCTCGCAGTCCGCTCCCGAGCGTTGAACGTGAACGATCGGGACGGACCGCCATGGGCATCACTAAACACTGAAAGGCGCCTTCACTGTTTAGCGAAGTCTAATGTAACTTTAAGACTTGTATTAGTTTTAAGACTTTAACTTTAAGACTTGTATTAGTTTTAAGACTTGTATTAGTTCTAAGATATTGGGTTTTGGCGTTGGGAATTGTTTTATATTTGAGTGTTTTTAATTGTACCCTATGTGTTTAATGTGTATGTTCCAGCATTTACCATGTTGAGCTTAACTTATTCCGTAAGTGTGTTATATTATAGAAAGTTATTACAGAATAAGTATTCCCCTTGAGCATTTTCACAGCTCAAAATTAAATTTTAAAGTCAGGGAACGGGAGTAGGCCCCCGTGTAAAATCATTTTATACCAACGCTAGCATGGGTCCTCTCAGGCATGCGATTATGCGGCTGGGTTGGGAACCGGTCCGTTTGTACGCTGGCATGAGGGTAATTGAGTCGGCAGCCTCTGCACTCGGACCGAGGACGTAAGCCACTAGGGCTGTCCTCAACCTCTCTCAAAATTATGTAAATTAAACTTTGTTAGCTATTTAAGTTTTTGTCCCCAAACTTATTCTGTAATAATAATTCTTTATGTGTTTATTTATTCTGTGTGTTATATTTATTTAATGTGTATACGCTTGTTTTAGCACTCCCCCTTGAGCTTTTTCACAGCTCAAATTAAAATTTAAAGACAGGGAACGGGAGTAGGCCCCCGTGTAAAATCATTTTATACCAACGCTAGCATGGGTCCTCTCAGGCATGCGATTATGCGGCTGGGTTGGGAACCGGTCCGTTTGTACGCTGGCATGAGGGTAATTGAGTCGGCGGCCTCTGCACTCGGACCGAGGACGTAAAGCCACTAGGGCTGTCCTCAACCTCTGTTTCCCTTCTGGAAACTCAAAATTATGTAAATGAAACTTTGTTAGCTATTGAAAAAGTTATTTGTTAGCAATGCAGTAAATGCTTAAAAGTCTTGCGTGGTGAAGGTCAGACAACATTGGAATGTTTGCTGTTGTCATAGTTGGGTCTCTTTGGAGGCTACAGCGATGACAACCTAAATGCCCCAGGTGGGGCTTTATTTTTTTAAAGTTTTTCCGTGACCTTGACCTAAATACAATACTTTTCAAAATTCTTAACGGTTAGGTATTACTAACATACAAGTATGCTGTTGTCCATAGTTGGGTCTCTTCGGAGGCTACAGCGATGGCAACCCAAAATGCCCCAGGCGGGGCTTTATTTTTTAAAGTTTTTGCGCGACCTTGACCTAAATATAGTAAATACTATATTAGTATTAGTATACCCTGCCCCAGCGCCCCCCCCGCCACCACCCCCGCCCCCGCCCCCACCCCTCTGGACTTAGAATATTTCCGTAGATGTAAATGAAGTATCTACAGGTTTGAGCCAACACTTAGAAAATTTTACTTTTTACTTTTTCTGAGACACTCAGACTTAGAGTAGAAGTTTAGTTGGTGACCTTGAACCACCCCTGAGGGGCGAACCCCCCCCCGTCTCCATTTTTTGGGGGGCGGACCCCCCCCCCCGAGGGGCGAACCCCGCCCCCGCCCCATGCCGGCCGCCTCCGCCCCATGACGTAGTGACGTGGGGCGACCGGTGGGGATATAAGGCGGCCAGGTTGCACGCGCTTCTCATTCACGCTCCAGCTTTCGTTAGAAGTTGTTGCCCATTGTATTTTGCTATCAACGCTCTTTCTATTTTTTATTGCAATATGCGCTTTAAGAATTACCCACCCGTTCTGCCATATAGTAAATCAACCTCTACCAACACGTCTATTACGAGTTCAACCTCCGCTGCTCCGTCAACCCCAACCAACACGTCTACTACGAGTTCAACCTCCACTGCTCCGATACTTGAAACATGTCTGTTAGGCACGATCCTGACCTGCCTGAAGACACCGCCGGATGCTTCAATGCCCAGCCTGTCTCCGCTGCCACCAGCTCCTTCAATGCCCAGCTTGTCTCCGCAGCCACCAACGGAACGACCAAGTCCAATTGGCAGTGGTACTGGTGAAGCTCCGTCGACTTCGAGAAAGGCTGGCGCTAACCCTGCAACCAGCCGGGTCTTTATAGCATCACCACCCATCTCGCTGCTCTCGGACTCAGACTCGGAATCAGCGGTCTTCGAGGAGAAGAAGACATCGAAGTCGAAAATAACCCCATATTCAAGAACAAGAAAAATAGTTTCCTTCACCAAGTCTCAATGTCCGATACCCATATCCCCCATACCATCCACACCAGTCCGTAAATCTATCTTTTCCCCGGAATGTACCTCCATCGAACTAACAACTGATCCTAACCCACCCAAAATCATCTGTAGCCTTCCCTTTGAGAAGATAAGACCGTCTCCTTTAATTCCTATCCCTCCCAGCCAGCCTAAGTCAGAACAAGTGTTGCCCCAAAACACTCCTAAAAAACGTCCAACAGAAAAACGTAGTCGCATTAAGCGTCCTGCTGGCAAGGGTGACAGATGTGATTACATTCATTTTTCAAGAGACCACGGGTATCTTTGCTGTCAGAACTTTGCTGTCTTAGGTAAAGATCGCTGCCAACGACACTTTAATAAAGATAACAAACTTCCGACAGTAAAAGCCTACAGTCTCAATATTAAGCCCAAAACATCCAAACCCAGACATCCCAACAGCCCGCAACCGCTAAATATTAAAAGGCTCAAGGTGGATGAAAAATATAAATTCATATTACAAGCCTATGGGGCAGGTGTTTTAAACGTGAGGATCATTGTGAAAGGTGAAGGCCGCCTTCACATGATGAAAGTACCATGTGACATGGTGCAAAGAGAATTTTTCATCCCCGGGGCTTATTTAATACGAAGGAAAGGTTGCCGATCTGTGTGGGAAATGGAGTAGGATGTGGGCAGTGAAAAAAAACATGTAAATTTTTAAAAAGTGTTGGACATTATTCAAAATTTTCTTCCAAATTATTTTTCTAAATTTAGTCTTAGCCCTCTTAAAGTAAGGGAGAGGGGTATTATACAAGTCAATTAAAAAAAAAATTGACTTGTATAATACTTTAACCTGGCGGTGATGTAAAGTCACTGGGACAATCTCAAACCGTGTCCTTGAGGGTAAAGACTAGGTTTTAATCATTAACAAAAACCTCCAAACACTTGTGGTAAGCCACAAGTGTTTGGAGGTAAAAATTTTTCAAAGTTTGAATGACCTTGACCTATATTAACTATTCTGAAAAGTAAAGAGCTAACCTTGCAACCAAGGTTGTGTATCATGTGATACCCCCACTCCAACGTTTTGCTTAGCTTGTATGAGCTGTTCATTTTGCTTCAGTCTATTTCTGCGCTTGATACTAAACATGGCACCGTTCTCCTACAAAGGTGGTAAATACAATTTAGATGAACACACTGCATGGGAACTTTTAAGCGGTTTGAGAAGGGATGTTGAGTTTTGGATAAGACATGATAGAGCTATGTTTTCTTTATGTGTTATAAACAGACAAACCTTAAACATTACACACTACACTAAAATTGAATATAAAAATATAGACGAACTGTTCTCCTGGGTGTTTGAAGTAAGCAAGTTTATTGAAGAGAATAAGATTCAGGCCAAACTTATAATAACCAGGTTTGATACCAGGGAAGGTTGACCTTGAGTTACCCCCACCACAAAAATGGGTATATATATAGGAGTGGTGATCAACTGTCCTCTCATTCTGCTTTACACTGTTAAGCCGAACACCACTATGTCTTCCATGAACGTTCCAGCCTCTACCTCTGGCCCGGCCGCCTCCAACTCTACCTCCGGCCCGACCGCCTCCAACTCTACCTCCGGCCCGACCGCCTCCAACTCTAGCTCGAGCTGTGGACCAATCCGGCGAGACCGCCTGTCAAGGAGTCGCGTCCGGTTCTTCGGATTCACCTCGAGCAAGACCCCAGAGTTGTGCAGCAGCGGAGCCCGCAGATCGGAGTCTCCTAACTTGTATGAAGAGCTCCAGCAGGTAGTGCCAGGTGTAGTGGTTGGTGCATCGTCAGAGGAAGACACTCTTAGAGCTGCTACAAGATACATTAAAAGTTTTAATGAAATAATAGAGGAAAAGAACAGGTTGTTAGAGTGTGCACGCAGTGAGGTACTTTATATCCGAAGTAAATGGGAGAAACTAATTAGGAAGTGTGAAAGCCTGTTGGACAGTGATGATAGTGAGGATGAGAGAGGATAGGTGTGTGGGTAAAGACTTGGACTGGGACTTGTGTGTTTGTATGAATGTGTGCGTGAATGTGGAATACAGAGCGGGGGATAGATCACTCTGTGGCAATGGACTAACATGCCACTTAGTGATCTATCCCCCGTTCTGGTAATGTTCCTGGATGACCTTGACCCACTTTACCAAGGTTAGCTAGTATCCCCACCACTGATAAGTGTATATATACGGGTATTGATGTGCAGTTTGGTTATTCTGCTTTGTACCGCTTAGCTGAATACTACACTTTAACATGGCTTCCAACTCTCGGGCTTCCTCTTCTTCAAGAAGGCGTGCTGCCAACGCCCTGCCTGCTACTCGTGGACCTGTTCGACCCTTCCATAGCATAACTGTTGCTCGAGCAAACGCCTGCAAAGCTCCGATGCTACGGACCCTGCTGGAGGTGAGTCGAGATGGGCAAGGCTTGCTTAGTCCTGGTCAACGGCAGGAGCAAGAAAGGCGTATGGCGTACTTCAGGCTGCAGGGTGTAGTTCCCAGCTTGAAGTTAGGTGATCCTAGAGTGGCAAGCATCACCGAGGCTGCTGAGTATATATCACATCTCCATAGTGTTTTGGAAGTAAAGGACCAACAAATTGAAAACTTAAAAGAACAATTGAAACAATTTAACTTTAACCCGATGGAGTTTGTGGAAGCAGAGATGAGTGATAGTGATGATGAAGGAACTGAATATATACTGGGTATGTAATAGAGGACTTGAACAGAGACATGTGTGTGTGTGTGTGTGTGTGTGTGTGTGTGTAGAATACAGAGCGGGGGATAGACTACTTTGCGGCAATGGACTAGCATGCTGCTTAGTGGTCTATCCCCCGCTCAAAGGGTATCATTGGATGGCCTTGACCCACTTTAAATCAAGGACAACCGGTTTTAACCACTATAAAAGAGGGGGTCTGTACTTCTCCATTTCATTCTGCTTTGAGCCTTCTAGGTAACAAGTAGAGTTTGTAAACATGAGTGGTGCGCTTATTATTGGTAAGGAGTGGGAGTATGTGAGCATTAACTATTTAAACTGTAAAGGGGTGTTGGAACAGGTGTACAATAGTGTTAAAAGAATGGTTGTGGAAGAAAATAGAGTAGTAATCTTAGCGTGGAAGAAGAAGACTTATACAGGACAAAGAGTGGAATCAAGTGACTTTGGGGGGAACAGTGTGTTTAAAATTGGACGGTGGAACTTGGTGAACTTGGACATTGTGTTTTGGGACTTGGAAAGGTTGATTGGAAATAGTGGCAAACATGGTGTACTTATAATTGGCAGAGAGGACAGGGTATATAACTAGAGTGTTGAAGACTGGGACTTGTGTGTAAAGAATAGGACTTGTGTGGAATACAGAGCGGGGGATAGATCACTTTGCGGCAATGGACTAGCATGCTGCTTAGTGGTCTATCCCCCGCTCAAAGGGTATCAGTGGATGACCTTGACCCATATAAAGGTAGAGGGGGAATGGGGTAATAGGGAGGGGGAAATTGGTATATATGTAGGACCAATGAAGAGCATGTTTAGTCAAGCATTTGTCTATACACCTGCTGCAACCTACCACTAGCAATGGAAAGCTACAGCGTGGAGTTCATTCTTTTGGAAGAAGACATCAATGAAGTTGTGGAGCTGATAGAAGAGAAGACCAGCCTGGGCACACTGGAACTTGTAAACTGTGAGCCTTTGGACAATGCGGCAATCGATAAGATTGCACATTTTATGATGCATTTACATACTGAAAATACAACTAATATGGAGTTTGTTCAGTACCTCTTTGCAAACCAAGTGAATGTGCGAATAACTATTACCTGGTGGCAATAAAGTGTGTAACATTCTTGGCTTGGGCTTGGACTTGGACTTGGACTTGAGTGTGGTCTGCGGAATAGAGCGGGGGATAGATCACTTTGCGACAATGGACTAACATGTTGCTTAGTGGTCTATCCCCCGCTCAAATGGTATCTTGACGTGACCTTGACCTACATAAATGCATAGTTGGTGGGGGTATAAAAAGGGCAAACCAATTGGATGGATACACCACTTCCATACCATGGCTCCACTTGACAACACCGTGTTCCATCGCAACAGAATTGTCTCTATTCTGGAGGTAATACCTCTAGAAATTAGAGAAATAGAGGAGCAACTACCTGCGGTTAATCAAGAAGAAGAGGAAGAAATAATGGATATTGAAACGGACTCTGATGAAGCTGGTCTAACGGATAATGGAATAGACTTGCACGCCTACGAAACATTAGAGTCATCATCATCGGAGTCTGAAATGGAATTCCAACTTGAAGAAGAAGAACAAGACACTCCTCATCGTCCTACGGATAGGATGTTAATTGCCAGAAGAATTATGTATTGTCATCGCTGCCTATTCCGTGATGAGGATGATTCCAACTCTGATGGTGATGTTTCACCTTTGTAAAAAGTTTAAACAAAAAGTAAAAAAAATAAAAAATAAAAAAAATAAAAAATGTGAGCGGGGGATAGATCACTTTGCGACAATGGACTAACATGTTGCTTAGTGGTCTATCCCCCGCTCAAAATAATAATTCCAAATGGCCTTGACCTACATAAACTGGCACAAACAGACTTGTTTGAAAAACTCGTACACATTAGTGGATCTAGAGCAAATATCATTGATTTATCAAGCTTGCTGATGAATGTTTTGAAAATGGTTGTATAAAAGCCAAATTTCCCATTTGATTGATAACCCGGATGTAATTGACGTCACTTTCCCTCACCCTTATACCTCGGATATAAAAGGACCCTGTTGAGTGCGCTGTTCATTATTGTGTGAACATTCACAGAGTGTGCATTCAAAGCCAAACTGTTTGAAATGGCTCTTTGCGACATTTGTGGGGAAATCTTTCAAGACGAAGATCTTTTCACCCTACACAGAGAATTACATGAAGACGAAGATAGAAAAGAAGATATTACCATGGATGAAATAGACTTAGACTCAATTGACCGGTTTTTGGAAGAGCACCAGAAGCAGACGGACTACTGGGACAGCTATCTACAGCAAATGCAAAGAAAAAGACCTAGTGTGATCCAATTTGCTGGTGCTGGACCATCTACTGCTAGAAGACCTTTTGAAGAAGAAAATTATATGCAAGAAGAGGACACTGAAGAAGAGGACACTGAAGAAGAACTGGAAGATGTGAAACAACTGCGCACCACGGCCTTGCCAGGACGAGTTGTAACACATTTCAAAATTAATAATGTTCAATTGGAACTGGAAACATTTATAACCCAGGCTAAGGAACTTGTTGGTCGAACCTTGAGGGAAGAACTACAAAGATTAAATTTTATTAAATTTGGAATGGTGTTAGAGGCTATGTTTAACAATACTGATGGTGAAACAGCATTAAGAGCGTTCATTACCAAAAACCGAACCCTTACCTTCACCTCCAACATCGATGATATTATTGAAGAATGCTTGGAAGAACTTATAACAAAACTTCAAGAACATGAAGGAAGAGGATCTGGATGGACTTTGTCATCAATCGAAGGTATGGATGTAAGGGTTCACAAGCATGGATATGGTTTAAGGGGTAGTAGTTTTATCCCTTTACCAAAGAAAATCCAAAACACTAACTCATGTAGGAATGTGCAAAATGAAGGTAATGAATGTTTCAAGTATGCAATGTTAACCAAGTATGTTAAAGATCATCCTGAAAGAGTTGGTAGAGAATATTACGAAAATGAACACCGCTACAACTTTCAAGGCCTCACCTACCCAGTTACTTTGAAAGACATTGACAAATTTGAAAAGAGAAATCCTGGCGTTTCAGTCAATGTTTTTGGTTTGGATGATTCAAACAACGTTTATCCTTTGCGGGTAGTAAAAGTGGAGCAGAGAAACCACACGGATTTGCTATTGATAAATAAGGGTGAAACTTCTCATTATGTATGGATAAAGGACTTTGCAGCCTTGGTTCAAACACAATTATCAAAACAGAAACGTAGGTTGACAGTGTGTAAAAGATGTTTCTGTTTCACATATAAAGAACTAAGACGTGGAGGATCTGAATGGTTGACGGAACACAAAAGACTTTGTAACGAGAATTATGAAGTGAAGGTTAGTCTGCCGCCACCATCTCGTGCGTTTATCCGATTCAACAAAACAGTCCACCAATATCGTATTCCACTGGTCATCTACGCAGATTTTGAATCTACGTTAGTACCACAGGAGCTGCCAAACGGTGAGGTGACTAGAAGAACAAAATACCAGCTGCACCAGCCCAATAGTTTTTGCCTATTGGTGAAGTCGACCTTGTCTGAAACCCAATTGCAAGACTATGGTTTAACATCCACTCCAATACTCTACCGTGGGGAAGAAGCCGCTAAGTATTTTGTAGACCTGTTGTATGACATTGCTGAAAAGGCGCAACGCTTATACGGTAATGTGGTACCTATGGAACCTTTAAACCAAAATGAACAAGAAGAATACAACGTAGCGACGAGATGTTATTTATGCAAGAAGACCTTTAGTGAAGAAATCCAAAAAGTAAGAGACCATGATCATCTGACAGGGTTATACAGAGGAGCTGCTTGTAATTCATGCAATATAAATTACAAACTGCCAAACTTTATTCCTGTTGTTTTACACAATCTTAGCGGCTACGACTCCCACTTTATTATCCCAGAGTTAGGAAGAGATGATGGTAAAATCGATGTTCTTGCTACAACATTGGAAAAGTACATCAGTTTTTCAAAAACAGTAGGTAAAATTAAACTTCGCTTCGTAGACTCTTACAGATTTATGCCATCTAGTTTAGCCAAATTGTCAGAGAACCTAAGAAGAGAAAACTTAAAAGAGACAAGCAAAATTGTACCTGAAGATAAATTGGGCCTAGTATTGAGGAAAGGAGTTTTCCCCTATGATTATATAACTTCTGCAGAAAATTTTGAAGAAACCAGTCTGCCACCGATTGAAGCCTTCAACAGCAAACTAAACGAAAGTGAAATCTCCATTGAAGACTACAATCATGCTTGTAATGTTTGGAACCAACTAAACATTCAAACCTTAGGGGAATATTCAGACTTTTATATAAAATTGGACGTAACTCTGCTGTGCGATGTGATGGAAGAATTTCGAAACACCTGCTTCTCCGCATATGGACTGGACCCTCTACACTCGTACACATCTCCAGGATTAGCATGGCAAGCTATGCTAAAGTCAACCAACTGTCGATTGGAACTTCTAACAGATATAGATATGGTGCTCATGATGGAATCTGGTGTACGGGGCGGTTTGACACAAGCTGTAACACGTCATGTCAAAGCCAACAACAAGTACATCCCAGGCTTCGACGAGCAACAACCATCGGTCTACCTTGGCTACTTTGACGCAAACAACCTTTATGGTTGGGCAATGTCAAATCCGCTTCCTTACGCTGACTTCAAATGGATTGACCCGGCCATCATCGGTGACATCTCACAGATTCCAAAGGATGGTCCAAAAGGTTATATCTTGGACTGTGATTTCGAATATCCTGAGCACCTTCATGACCATCACTACGACTTGCCTCTCCTAGCGAAGACTGAAGTTTCACCGACAGGAAGATGGCCAAAATTGATGATGACCTTGAAGAATAAAGATCGGTATGTGGCTCACTACTGGGTAGTTCAACAAGCTCTTGAATTAGGTCTACGTATAGTGAGAATTCACAGAGCGATTGAATTCACCCAGTCTTGTTGGTTGAAACCATACATCGATTCCAACACTACAAGAAGAGCTGCAGCGACAACAGCGTTTGAAAAGGACTTTTACAAATTAATGAACAACGCCATCTTTGGGAAGACTTTGGAAAACAAGAGAAAACACAAAAATGTAAAATTAGTAAGTGACCCTAGAAAATTGGAAAAATTAGTTCAAAAACCAAATTTCGGAACATCCATGATTATAAACGAAAATCTAGTTGCTGTCAGTATGAAGAAAACAACAATAGTGATGGATCGTCCGTTGTACATCGGTATGTCGATTTTGGACATAAGTAAAACCCTGATGTATGATTTCCATTATAACAAAATGGTTAAACACTACGGAAGGGACAACATCGGAGTCGCATACATGGATACTGACGCATTTATCTACTGGATAAAGACCTTAGACATGTATGAAGACCTAAGGACTTTTCCATACAAAGAAGATTTTGACTTTTCTGACTATCCGAAGAACCACCCAAATTATAATGAAAAGAATAAAAAAGTAATTGGAAAATTTAAAGATGAAGCAAACGGAATGCCATTAGAAGAAATAGTAGCACTAATGTCAAAATTGTATTCATTTAAGATGTACAACGAAAACAACACACCGACAGTCAAGAAAGCAAAAGGAGTGAAGACATCTTATTTGAAAAAACATGTGACATTTGACCACTACATGACCTGTTTGTTTGAAGATACTACCATCTCGGCCACATTCAACAATATCCGAAGCTTTAAACATCAAGTCTACAGTGTGACTGAAACTAAAAAAGCACTGTCGGCTCGGGATGATAAAAGACATATTATGCCCGACAAAATTCATACTCTTCCCTTTGGCCACTACTCTCTAACCCCTATCGACTAGTAACCTATTCTTCATCCTTCTACAACTTCGACCTTATTCCTTTCTCCTTCCGTAAAAAAATGGGGAACACGGCAAGTCTAATGCCGTGTTCCCCATTTTTTTACACAAGTCTGGATGGCCTTGACCTATATAAATTATGTGAATATTTAAGACAACATTCATTGTGATTATACATGTGACACAAGCAACATTCAAACCTGCAATATAAAGGACTTGAAACAACAAATTGTCAACGAACTTCATAAACCTGCAAGAAGAAAGTTTCCACAAAGAAATACGGTGATAAAAGGAATTAATGATTTATATCAAGCGGATTTAATCGAAATGATTCCTTATAGCAAACAAAATAAAGGATATAAATACATATTGACTATTATTAACTGTTTTTCTAAAATGGCAGATGCTTTACCGCTAAAAGATAAAAGTGGCAAAAGTGTTACAAAAGCAATGGAAATAGCTATAGAAAAAGACAAACATACTATTAAACATTTACAAACCGATGATGGAAAAGAATATTTTAATAAAGAATTTGCAAATTTAATGAAAAAACACAATATAAACCATTATTCAACAAATTCTGAGGTAAAAGCTTCAATAATTGAAAGATTCAACAGAACTTTAAAAAATGCGATGTATAAAATGTTTTCCAACAGAGGATCGCACATATGGATTGATATGTTACCAAAACTTATAAACGATTACGATAACAAGTTTCATAGAACTATTGGGATGAAACCAAACCAGGTGACTAGCAAAAATGAAAAACTGGTATTAAAACGTATAAAAATGAATACTAAACCAAAAGTTGAAAAACTAAAGCCTAAAAAATTTAATGTTGGTGATAAAGTGCGGATAAGTAAATATAAAGGTGTTTTTAGTAAGAGATATCTGCCGAATTGGACCAACGAGGTCTTTACTGTATTCAAAGTACAACCTACAGTACCTGAGACATATATTTTAAAAGATAATAAAGGACAATTGCTTGAAGGAGGGTTTTATGGACATGAAATGTTAAAATCAACAGTAGGTGATGTATATCTAGTTGAGAAGGTGTTGCAAAGGAAAAAAGATAAGGTTAAAGTACGATGGTTAGGATTTAATAAGACGGAAGATTCTTGGATACCTAAAAAGGATTTGATATAACGAAAGAGAATCATTTTAGGTTGAACCATTACAAAGGATGGAGATAATACCTCAAAAAGATAGTTTTACTATTAATAATATAGACGAACTTACAGTGGATAATTTAGAATTCAATAGTGGGAAACATGGCAATTTGTTACCGAACACCGTGCGCTGTCTGGTTACCGGACCTTCCAACTGTGGAAAAACTAATGTAGTATTCAATTTGATTACAAACCCTAAAGGATTACGTTTTAATAATCTATATGTATTTTCAAAATCACTACAACAACCAAAGTATCAATTATTGGAAAAGATACTGAATAATGTGCCTGAAGTTAAATACTTAAAGTTTAATGCAAGCGAGAGTGTCATGCAACCACAAGAAGCTAAACCATTCTCCGTGTTCATATTTGACGATGTATCTTGTGAAAACCAAAACACAATAAGGAATTACTTCGCTATGGGTCGACATAACAACGTAGATAGCATTTATATTGGTCAAACTTACAGCAAAATACCAAAACAACTCATTAGAGACAATGCAAACATGTTAATTGTATTTAAACAGGACGAAACCAACCTAAAACATATATATTTTGATCATGTAAATGCGGATATGACATTTGAACGATTCAAAGAGTTATGTGGAAAGGCTTGGGCTGAAAAGTATGGATTCTTAACAATTATGAAGGAACAACCACTAAACAATGGTCGATACAGGATAGGATTTGATAAATTTATATTAATACATTGAACATGGTATAAAACATTCATTGTTGTACAACACGTCTTGCTACAAACATGGTTAACCAAGAAAAATTAGTAAAAGAAATAAAATCACTTAGTGATTCTATTCGGGCTAAAAACAGAGCATTAAAACTAGGTATTAGCGAAAGGGAGAAATTCCTTGAATCTACTTTTAAACCTATTACTGAACCCTTGAAACAATTAAACAAAAAATTCGCTAAACCTGTATTGGAAGGAGATACGATTGCACCTATCACAAAGTTTGAAAGAGAAAGTGTAAAATATGAAGGTTTTAGTGATGAAGACCCGGAATCCTCTACATATAGTGGCTTTACCGGAGCAGAATCTGAAAGAGAGCTAGAATCACCAGGATATAGTGAAAGGGGACCTGAAGAAGCACCAACTGCTAGTGAAGAGGAAAAAAGAGAAGAGGCAAGAGAAGGACCGTCAAACATAAGCTTGTTGGGTGAAAACATTCATAACAAAGGACCTTTAGGAAGGAAATACATGGTAAAAATGTTACTCGGAACAATTCCTAATAAGAATTACCATAGTTATGGAGCGAGATTAACAGAAGATGGTTTAATGATAGGTAATAGCCCGTTAAACGTTGACGAACATGATAATATTGTTGTTGGTGATCAAAGATATAAGGGCACAAAAGGATTATTTGAATTATTATTTGAAAATAAGCCTTCAGTATCGTTAGTGAAAGAAAAAGACATGGAAGCATATAAAAAGATTTTGGAACAGACAAATGCATATAGGAGAATGTATTTACCTGACCAGCTTCCTTTTAGATCTAAGTCTTTAAAATATAGAGAATTTGTATCCAAGTTAATACCAACTAGAAGACAAACAATGCCGTTAACACAAAGAAAACCTGTAAAACGAAGATTTATGGCATCCACTTTGGATGTAAGTGCTCAGGAACGAAGAAAAAGAAGTAAGTCTGTTACAGGTACAGGTTTAATGAAGAAACTATATAACACAAATGTGATTTATTACAATAATATCAATAAATTGGTGGATAGAATGAAACTAATACATGAAGCTAAAGAAGCGGGTCATACTGGATTGGAAAACGAATGGGTGGCTTTAGTGGATGAACTCCGAAACCATGGGGTAATCTCATAAAAATGCGTTACTCCCTAGATTACTATTCAGTTGCACCATGAGTGTCAACAAGTTCGGACGGTATTCCGCAGATGGATTATATTATGCGAATAGTTTAAAAAGAAGTGCTGGTTTACCACAAACACCTGAAGGAGATTATGATATTAGTAATAAAAGGTTAAAAAACATAAAAGATCCCACGGACGAAAACGATGCAGTAAATTTAAAAATAGTAAAGGAAAAGATATCGCCAACATTAAGACTACAAAATAACACATATGACGCAGAAGATTAAAGAATTATCAACGTTGGTAAACCAAATCAAAACGGTGATGCAATAAACAAAGGTTATTTGTCATCTGAATTAAAAAATACGTTAAAATTCAATGGGAAAACGTATAGTGCTAACAATAAACGTATATCCAACGTAGATGACCCTAAATATGCAAAGGACAGCGTAAATAAACGCTATTTACATTCTATAATACCAGAAAAGACAAAAGATGGCTTTTCATTTTATAAATTTGTTATTAACGATATAGGTTATCCAAAAAATGAAAATGATGCTGTAAATCTCAAATATATAAATGACCATTGTGTCACACGTGATGTGGGAGTTATCGATTGTCTTGGTAATTGTTTGGCGAATGTAAAAGATGGTTCAGCACCATCAGATGGTGCAACAGTTGGTCAAATGAAAGAGACTTTAAAACAAGAGACATCTGGATTTGTAAAACAAGACCAAGTGGTATCACGGCAGGGGGATGTGTTTGTACAAGGAAATGAAAAGTTTACATTACTTGAAGAAAAGAATAATGTTCTTGATGGATATGTATTAAGGAATAATGTTTGGGATGGTAAAGGAAAACAATTGATACATATAGCTCCCGCGCCATTGCCTGGTAATGTTGTTACTTTTGAACAAATAATACAATTAGAGCCAACTGGACATAGATGGTGGAATTGCAATAACAAACGATTAACAAGAGTTGCAGACCCTGATTATGTAGATAACGCTGTAAATGTTAATTTCCTTGTTAAAGTGATAGGTAATATAATGTTTGATATGCATAATTATATTGCAAGCGGACAATATAATCATGTTGATGAAAAAATGAGAAATTCATGGATAAAACAAGAAATCCTTTATAAGTATTTTTTTAATAAAACAACACAACTTTTAGGATCCACATTTTGGGGTCCTTTTAGTATTTAATTGATCAAAATCATAAATAACGTCATTTATGTTCAACTTGTCGTAGAGGTAACACATAAGTTGTGAATTTCAATTATAAAAGTGCATTATGACATTTCAATATATCAGTCCATATCGAGACACTGTAAGGAAAGGAGGTGGGATCACGTCCACAGCGGTTTCTCTATTAAGTAAAGCCTTAAATCGAATTCCAGTAGGATCCATAGTAAATAGAGCGATAGACGCATTACCATACGAATTTCATATACCAGGAGGTTATCAGTATTGCGGACCAGGAACTAAATTGAAAAAAAAACGACTGGAAAGAGGCGATCCTGGCATAAACAAGTTAGATCAGGCTTGTAAAGAACACGATATTGCATATTCCACGTTTGCCGATTCAAAAAATAGATCAATAGCAGACAAAAAGCTTGCGGACATAGCTTGGCAACGAGTAAAATCAAGTGACGCTAGCATAGCAGAAAAAGCAGCAGCTTTAGCAGTAACAGCAGGTATGAAAGCTAAAACAGCAGTAGGAGGTGGAAGAAGGAGGAGAAGAAGGGTAAAAAGGAAGTCAACCACAAGAAAACACGGAGGAAATATAAGAAGACGACGATCTAGCAGAAAAGGCAGGAAGAAGCCCACTGTGTGGTCAATGGTAAAAAACGGGGCAGGACTTTACCTAAGACCTTATCGTGCATATTAAATGAAAGAAATCAATTGGTCATACCACATAAAGCATTAACCAATATTGAATTATTTAAATATATTTCCTGTTTAAAAATACCATTTTTCCGCGGTGTATTCATGAAAGACAGTTTACCAAAGAAAATGTGGCAAAATGAGACTGGAATTGTAAATTTGGATAATACTGAAGGGTCTGGCACCCATTGGGTTTGTTATAAGAAACTAAATAACAATGTATATTATTTTGATAGTTTCGGTAATTTGCCACCACCAAAAGAACTTCAAAATTACTTTAAATCTGCTAAAAACATATATTATAAGTATAAAAGAGAACAACCTGATAATACTTCAATATGCGGCCATTTATGTTTGGAATTTCTAGCTAAAAGTATCAGTCATTATTGAGATGTCTTCCTATACGGTATCATTAACAGGAAAATCGTCCACTTTACGAAGTATCCTTTTTCCAGCGTTACGCTTGCAAAAAGGAAGATTTTGGGAGGCGGCACTATTGGATTTTACAACTTACAACTCTATTCCCAATGTTACGGAAGGTAAAAATAACGTATTGCATTATTATAAGGGAAAAGATGCCAGTGGGAAATTTACAGACTTAAAAGAGTGCAGGTTACCCACAGGTTCTTATGAAATTGATCATATAAATGAATTTTTGCAAACTAAAATGGGAAAAGACAATATAACATTAAAAGGTAATAATAATACGATGAAAGCTGAAATTACTTCCAAATATTATATAGATTTTACTCAACCAAACTCAATTGGTGATTTATTAGGATTTTCCAACGATGAGCCTGTTTTAGAACCAGATGTAACACATTCCGGTAAGAAAACAGTAACAATATTAAAAGTCAACAGTATAGACATAACTTGTAACATTATACAAGGAGCTTACAGGGATGGGGCTAACACCCATATCATACATACTTTTTACCCAAGTGTACCACCTGGATTTAAAATTGTTGAAAAGCCACAAAACCTGGTATATCTACCGTTGAACACCACTTTTATTTCAGACATCTTGTTGAACGTATTGGATCAAGACAGTAACTTGGTAGACTTCAGAGAAGAGCCTATTACGATTAGATTACATTTGAAATCGACACTTTAATACAAAACCATGGGTTTAACATTTAAAAGCGAACAACCTACGGGAAACCGCATTAGTAGCTCTTCAGCTGTGGAGGAGTTAACACGCGAGAACATTCGTTTCTTAGAGAGAATTGGATTAAAATTAACCGATTATGGATATACTGGATATAGCGCAGGGTCCAACATTCGACGAAACCCTATGGGAAAAAGAATATCACACCCACAACCCTTACACTTCATCGAAATTAAACAATAACGATGAAATTCGTATCCCCATCCAACATCAAGACATTTACACACTACCATGTGAAAGTTACTTGTATATTGAAGGAAAAGTTACTAAAAAGGACGGTACTACTGCTGGTACAACAGTTCCATTTATAAATAATCCTATGGCTTTCCTGTTTGATGAAATTAGATATGAAATATCAGGTGTAACAGTTGATTCTACTAAAAAAGTAGGTATTACAACAACTTTAAAAGGGATAACATCTATATCACCTAATGAAACCAATTTACTTCAACCTGCCGGATGGGTTTTACCTGAACATGACACAATCACTCCAAATACAAATGGATATTTTGATTTTCATATCCCATTACGTTTGTTGCTTGGATTTGCTGAAGACTATAGAAAAATAATATTAAATGTTAAACAAGAATTAGTTTTATTGAGATCTTCTAACGATAAAGACATTATTAAAGCTCCAGATGGTACAACAGATGCAACTTTAGAATGGAAATTAACATTAGAAAAAATTGTATGGAGAGTTCCACATGTTAAATTAGCTGACGAGCATAGAATGCTACTATTAAGGAAGTTAAAAGCTGATCGTGATATTGTAATTCCTTTTAGAAGTTGGGAATTCCATGAACATCCAAGCTTGCCAGCTACGGATCGTCACACTTGGACTGTTAAAACATCTAATTACGTTGAACGAGCCAGGTATATTATATTTGGTTTACAAACAGGTAGGAGAGACAGCATCACAAAACATGCAGGCAAATTTGATCATTGCAACTTAAAAAATATTAAAGTTTATTTGAATTCACAATTTTTCCCTTATGACAATTTGAATGTGTCATTCGCTAATAAAAAGTACAGTATATTATACGATATGTATGCGAGATTTCAAAATTCATATTACGGTAAAACGAATACACCTTTACTATCACCAGAAGAATACTTAGATGGTTACACAATAGTTGTAATTGATTGTTCTAAACAAAATGAATCAGTAAAATCATCAAGTGTTGACATAAAGATTGAAATGGAGTTTACTGCAGCTATACCTGCAAATATAACTGCATACTGTTTAATTCTACATGATAAAATTGTAACGTACACACCTCTAACTGGAATTGTTAAAAATGTACTGTAAAAACCGGTTTTGTTTCATTCCGCGAGTATAAAAGCAGAGCGTACAGGCCGCTCCTCATCAGTTTGTTGCCTACTGTTGTATGGGTAGCATCATATTCAATATGGCTTCTCCTAGCAGTACACCTGAAAATGTGGTAGATATTGAGAAGGAGATATCTGAGTTTTTAGATCTTCAAGGTCAACGGGAAGGAGATGAACACGATTGTGGACAACTTCACGCCAGTAATAATGTTGAAGAAAAAGGTAAAAGAAAAAGGAATGCACAAAAGAGGAAAATGGATATTGAAAATAATATTTCTCCAAACATATTAAGTGAGGTATTCTTGCGAATATTTTACCCAATCTCTTCCAGTTTGGACAAAAGTGTTTTAATCGGTGTTATGAAATCAACAGGTTATTCCCCTACTGTAATTTTAACTCATGGACCTAAAATGATTTTGTTTACGGACAGTGCTTGGGAATCATTTATGAAACACTTGCATCTTTTAGAATGCTATTGAAGTAGTAACATGTTTGGAAGAAAGACGAGAGTAGGACTTTTGGATTCAAATGTGGAAATCGATATTATTAAACATCGTGGTGATCATCAGCTGCGGTTTAGAGACACAACAAGACATGATAACAAGATTCAACTTAGTCGAGAGGAGTTTTTCATTTTAACTTGTGCAACCGAACCTATAACAAGATACTTGAGACAACTGGTATTTTCAAGTTCAATTATTAAAGACTATCTGGAAGACACTTTGGACAAACAACCGGACGCACCTATATTATACGGACCTGTGGATACTTCTATATTCAATAGGGTTCCTCATGAAGTACAAATGTGGAGACAATTGGAAAAATACGCTCAACTACATAAAACATCGGTAATACAAGAAGAAGAGGAAGAAGGAGGAGAAGAATCAAGTGTTAGTGATGAAAACGAAAATAAGGAAAATATAAAGATGGAAACATAGATGACAATGGTTAGTTTCTAAAACAATATCCAAAACTTTGTGGGGTTAGGCCTATTGGGGACGGTGCCCACGTTAAATATACACTAACGCGCCAACAACTGTACGGCCTGGTATAAAAATGCTACCTACCGTGGTGTGGAAATCAGTTGACCTCCTGACTTCATAATGAGCAGACGTGTGACCTTCAAGATGGACAAGGGAGAAGAAGAACAAGTAAAGTCCAACCCTGGTATTATTGAGTTTCAAGCGTTTCGTGGTAATGATGATAGATTTATTATAAAAGAACTTGTGTTTTTGGACATGAATACAAGTGTTCCCTATTCGTTTTTATTTAAACCACCATGTTCTTATTCGTCTTTAACTAGCAAAGCCGCTACTACCAACAGATGGATTTCAAAATACTTTCATCATATCGATTGGTATGATGGTTTTACAAGTTACACGGACTTGCATCATATTATGCATCACTTTTCAAACAAGTTTACCAATATTTACACGAAGGGGCTTGAAAAGAAAAGATGGATCGAAGAATTTACCTATGTTCCGGTTAATGACGTGGAATTAGATAAGGATTACCAATATATGCTAGAAAACTTATGTATTTGTACAAAAAGCCCAGAACATTACAAAGATAGGCATTGCGCTTTGAAAAACGCCTATAAACTCGCCTCTTACCTTCAAAATGGGGAATTGGAAATTGGTGGGGGTAACGGGGGTTATATAAGTGAGGAGCAGACCGGGACCTGGCATGAGTATTACTCGAGATTCCGAGACGACAACATCTCCCAGCAAGAAGACGACGAAGACAATCTTTAACTCAACCATGGCATCTAACCAGTTCCTTCAAACCTTGGTTGAGCAGTTCAATGCTCACTCAAAGTCTACTATACTACCGGTTAAGAAGTGCTCTGAACTAAAAGACGAGAAGCACTATATCATCCATGAGATGAAGAAGATGGAGACTACAGTTGGAGAGGCTATCTGCTGCAGTCTCAGCGAGGCACCGTTCACTCCGGGGGATGAGCCCAAGTTCCAGGTGTATTTGCCGAAACGGTTCGTCCATCTCCTACAGAACGAGGATCTACGCTCCATCCAACCCGGCTCTCTCTACTTGGTTTCCCACGGTTCCACGGGTAGCAATTCCACCGAGTTGACGATCCACATCGCTGACAAGCAGCAGTGTTAGATTTAAGTTTTACTGTTGTACATATTGTATTGTAATGTTTTATAAATAAATCATAAAGGACAAAAAAAAAATAAAAAAGAAAAAAAGAAAAAATGCAACATATCAATATGTGAAGTTTGTCACATATTGGTATGTTGCATTTTTTTTAAACTTCACGAGTGGCCTTGACCTTTGACCTTTGCATTTAAAGATTACCCCCACTACCACACTAGAATTCAAACCTGCTTGGATACGGAAAACGGTCAGTCTGTTGCCAACTAGCAAACGATGAGCACCTTGTACGAGCTTTGCTTACAACGAGTTATAACTCACAAAGATTTGTTCCCAACTTGTTTACAAGAAAATATCCCACTGACAATAAAAGAAGATATCAAAGACTACAAGAGGGAGAATAGAGGCTACTCGGAGTGCTCTTGGTATAAGTTCAACGATGGGGAGAAGTTTTGTAAACCTTGTGGTGACGCAGCTATTGATGACCTTCGCCAATTTGTACTGGATGGAGGTATAAGGCAGTTTGGTTTTCTAGCACCGGTGTTTAAGTTTGAGAACATCAAAGACACCTGTGCTGTTTGTTCAATTCCCTTGTACCAATGGAAAAAGTTTAGAACGATTTAATTAGACCTTCCATACCCCACCACTTTTACCCCCACCACTTTTTTCATATACCTCCAAGCGCTGTGTCTCGGCTTCATTTTAACTCCAACGGTCGACCAGTCAACATCAAGATGTCTCTCAATGTAAGCTGCGCCAGTTATGAGGAAGTTACAATCAAGACTCAGCAGGAGCTCAACGAGCTGTACAAAGAGCTGCAGCTGATGGTGGCACGAGGCTACCGTATAAACGTGCAAGTTTACGCTTGCAATATAAAGAATATTCGGCAGCATAAAGAAGAGTCTGGACACTCCTCACCAAAATCGATGAAGACCGAGCCGGACAACTTGGAATACTTCAGCTGACTAGCAGTTGTATTTCTTGTTCTAACCGTTGTACAATATGTTTATTTTTTCATTATATTAAAGAAGTAAAATAGAAAAACACCTATCTTGTTACTGACATATAAGCTCAGTAACAAGTTAGGATTTTTTAAAACACAATTTGAATGACCTTGAAACTTCCCCCTCCACTGCTTTGCTACCCCCACCACTTGACTATTGGTATACATGAGACACCGCAATTGGATACCTCATTCCATCTTTAACAGTCAAACTTACAACTTCAACAATGGCAAACCTACCAACAGATGAAAGATGTCCTCACACATGCTTTGATTTCATACACGAGTTAGAAAAGAGAATGCAAGAGAGAGCGATAAGAAGAAAGCAGATCCACTCAGAAAATATCATAATACTCAACGGCTATCTTTTATTGTTTGGTCTTACTATGGTTGTATTTTTCATACTGTACGGCATAGTTACATCTGTCAGCAAGGTTGTGGAAGAAAACGCTCACCACCGTCAGTTGGAAAATTTTAATGTTACTCTGTAGGTTTTCTTTTTTTAAAACTCCATTTGGATGACCTTGAACTTTCCCCCACTACTCCACCATACCCCCACTACTTCACTAGGTTCCTGTATAGGTCTCACATCTAGCATCATTCCTTATTCCACTGGCAACCATGGCGGACAACACCATCACCCAAGCCGATTCCACTACTGATGTTGGAACAAGTACGGGTTGGACACTGTCGATCGACAGTGTGCACTATTTAGAAGCAATTTGTGAAAGGATGAAGGAGATACTCCGGGACAACCCTGGGATTATAATTCAGATGAATTTAAACTATGATTGGTCACAAGTTCAACTGCAGCAGGACTACGGCAGCCAGCAATCACCACAATATTCACCGATGTCGCCTATCTACCCATATGACGAATCTGATGTGGATGAAGGTGTGGGAGACAACGCAAATGAAGATGTGGGGGAGAACATGGATGACGAGGCTAATGCGGAATAACCTTTTTTTTAAAACACAAATTAAATGACCTTGAAATTTCCCCCTCCACTCCTTTCTTTTTTAAAACCCAATTTGAATGACCTTGAGATTTTCCCTCCACTCCTTTCTTTTTTAAAACACAATTTGAATGACCTTGAAATTTTCCCCTCTACTTTTCAATACTATTACAACGGTCTGCAGCTCATCTCATTCCTTGCTTAGCTACCATGGCGGACAGAACTCATTCTGAAGTTGACTCCACTACTGATGAAGAATGGCCATTTTCGTGGACTGTTCATTTGCAAGATTCGACAGAAGTGGATGTGTTGCAGCAAAAGTTGATATATGTTTTCAACGAAAACCCTAACATTGAATGTAGGCTGAATATGGATTTCGATGCAACCGGTGTCCACACTGAACCTTCCACTTCCAGCCAGCCTCAGCTTCAGCCAAGACACTTTACACATCTCTACACTCCAATACAGCCGGAGAATTTAACAATCAGCGAGGCTGACTCCACTACGGGTTTCGTTCAGCCAACAAATTGGATGCTGACTATCGAAACGTTGCACCAGGTGGACTTGGTTTGTAATAAGTTGAAGGAGTTAATGGTGCAAGAACCTGGCCTTCGCTTCAAGATGGAAATGTGTTTCATCTGGGGAGTACCTCCACGGGACTTTTGGTCTGACGGCTCTCCAAGTACTACGGATGAGGAGGGGGACGTCTAGTCATCTTTTTTAAAACTTGATTTGAATGGCCTTGACCTTTGCCCTCTACTAAGTTTATTTAAGCTGCACTCTCACCGACTACACCATCACTTCATCGTGCTCCCTCACCGAAGCAGCATCAACTATGGAAAGTAAGCGTGTCTCATGTTGTGAGCAGAGGTGTTTGGAGGAGGAGACGGGAACACGCTATTGCTGCGAGGAGAAGTGTTTCCTCTTACCAAGATGGCAAGTGGACGGGTTGGCCTGCCGGCAATGTGAATCCTTCGGATGTTGCAGGTGTAGATGCAAAAAACAACAGTTGCCACCACCGGAACTACAGACTTTTAAGGTCTACAAGTCCAAGTTCTTTTATACTTGTTGTCCGCAGCGGTGTGTTAAGTTTCACTTCTCTAATCTCACCAGTTGTAGAGAGTGTGAGAGAGATCATGACGGGTGGTGCACACATTTTCTAGACTCCTGCCGCTACAGAAAGGATTGGTGTACAGATCCTTTGGAAGTTGATGAAGTCGCCCAGGAAGCACTAGAGTAGTCTTTCTACTCTTTAACTTTTTTAAAACTCCGTTTGGATGACCTTGAGATTTCCCCCTCCACTTCCCCCATATACCTAGAGTACAGGGAGCCTGGAGGTCAGTCGCTCGGTGACTGTCGTGGGGTGCGCGTCGGTGTCGGCTCTCCGTTGTTAAGTTTTCAAAATCAAAGTAATATGAAATTGCGGGTGTTGTGCTAGTTCAAGGTCACCTGAGGGATCACCGATTGGCCATATAGGCAAGGTCATGTCGCAAACTCAAGTTTAACTTGGCACTTTTGCCGTTTCTCGTCGCACATTCGCTCCAAGTCGTCAAGGTCACGGGTAATGTGACTGAAACTCGGAGCGTAGTGCGAGAAACGGCAAAAGTGCCAAAAAATTTTAAGTTTCGGCGTGGCCTTGACCTTAGTGGCGTCGGTGACGTCATTTTGATGACGTAAGGGGTGATGACGTCATCAGCACGTCATTTCTGTGACGTCATGGGTGTGACGTCAAGGAAGTGACGTCATTGGTGATGACGTCATCGATTGCATCATCGATGACGTCATCGATGACGTCATCGGTGAGGTCATTGACCTCGATGACGTCATCCCTCAGGTGACCTTGAACTGGGCCAGCACCCGCAATTTGCCACTACTTACATTAATCCTTTAGAAATGCGTTATTTTAGGATTAAAATTAGTTTTAAGAGAAAAGTTGCATAAAAGTGTTAGCGACCCATGTGTTTAAGTGTTAAACAGTTCAAATGTACCAAGTGTTAAACCCACGCTCTGATTAACAGATATATTGAGAACGGTTATGGTACAAATGTATTTTGTAATAAATATCTCTCATATTGTATACTTATTTAACTATGGTATGTTGTTATTAACAAAATTCAATACAAAATCAGACATCTTACTATTTTCCACTATAAGAACAAGAATCTATATACCGTATTCATTTTACTTTTGAATATAAATTTTTATTTTATAAATTTGAAAATTGAGAAAAACTTTAACCGTAGATTATCATATTAACTATTTAGTGCTGATTATAATACATAAATCAGTTAATTTTAATATTTTCCCACTTCTCTGTAGCGGGGAAGCTAGGTGGGGCAGCATAATGGTTAGGCTATTACGTTTTACGCGCTCGTTTATATGGAAGCTTCCTTCTCTTATTACTCAATCTTTTAATACATATATAAAATCCGTAATGTCGTAACTCAGTTTTGTGAAGTAATAAAACTACAAGAAAAACTACATATACAAAAATTGAATTCTTACTGTTTTATTAATACGTAGATTCAAGTGAAATTAATTTACTGATTATTTATTTGGTAGTAAAATGCATGGATACTCGGTTTTTGGATTAATAACGAAGAATTTGTGGTTTCATTATAACAGATGACTATCTGCTGGGCCCATTATTCGTATTGTCTATTATCAAGTTCATATTCTTATCGGGTTCAATGGAGTCCAATAAATATGGCAGTAAATTCTTTCAATAAAGTACTAAAACTTTACAACATAGCCTTGACTATTCATAATTTTTGTATCTTAACAGTGCCATATTTACAGTGAACACAAAATTATATGCCGTTTAAAAACTAATACATCCGCTATGCAGGGTGTCATAAGAAACCATACACATTAAAGCTTAGTATGAGTCATATTAGAGATTTTTATTTTACATTGACATCTTCAGGTACCTATATTCACCTGGTATAAGCAGTAAATATTGTTACTTTGTTACTTATTGTAAATACTTTTTTAAATGTACAGGATTTAATTTCAAAATGCTACTTTAATAGTACGGTAGAATAACAGCTACAGTATAAAATAAAGAAAGGTAATAAACATGTTGTGAATTTAAAGCCTTGTTAAATTTCACACACAGTAAAAACCTCATGGTGATAAAATTAACGAAAACTAAACGTTATGAATTTTTGTTCTTCGTGGTACTTCCAAACTGAATTGAGATATAAATTATAAAGGTCACGCGTGTTAATTTAATATGAGCTCAACCCATGCACCATGCGTAGCGTGATGTCTGTTACTACTGGCGCGTGTGTTGTATTTAATATAATTAACTAAAGTAGCTCTTTAGGTCGGTTATATTGAGTTGGTAACTCCTCCTTAATTTACAAACTCATTCTTATTAAAAAAGACTAATACGAAAACACTTATAATTGTGTATAATATAAAACTTAAGATAATATCTGTTGGTTTTAGGGGACAATTAAAGGATGTAAATATATGACATTTGTTGGTTGGGTAGCTAAGTGATTATAGTGTTCGCCTTTGAATCCAAAGGTTGCTGGTTCGATCCTGAGAAAAGTTAGTAGCTTTGTAAATGTTCGATTCCGGACCCAGTTACCATTTGTCACTGGGCTATTAATTATGATGCTTTCTAACAACTGGTCGGTGTTTAATTTTAATTGTATAGTAACAATACTGGGGTTTAGACCGTTCCACGTCAAAACGTTAAAAAATGCCACTGGCGTGGAAACACAGGAGAACATTTGAGTTTTGGAAGACAAAAGAAATATTATACCATTTAATTGCTCATGAACGTTAACTAAAAGATATTTTAAACGAACATTTGTATTATTAAGAAAAATAGCTCCACGATTAGAAAAAAACTTTCTGTGTGGAAACTAATTTTAATTAATGATAACAAAAATTGTGTCACCTTGCAGGCAAGTATTACATTAAAACTACTTAAACTTGATAAATCCTAATGTACTTGGCGGAATTTAAGAAAAACCTATGATTGAGACAGATTCAAACATTATTAGTACATTATTAAACCTATTTAAAACGATAATGAGGTAATAATCTAACAGTTTCAGGATGTTAATGTTTACCAATACATGTTTAGGATACACCAGAACTTCCGGAGGCACTGGGTGGAAGCAAACTTATCAGTTAATTAGAAAAGTAGTTCATGTTTATACTAGCAAGCGATATTACAAGTCATAACATTTGAATTGACATAGATAATTATGATAAGGTTCTTAATTGTTACTACATCTTTAAATGCAAACATTATCTATCACGAATGATAACATGTTTGTACAGTAACAAACAAATATTTCCCTGTTTTTGGATTCATTTATTTTTATTTACAAATCCAAATACTCATCATAAATGGTTCGTATATTTTATTAAATAACTTCTTGATTAGCATTATACGTGCTGTACTTACATTCAGGTTGAAATAATAAAACGTCTTCCAACACTATTCGATATATTTACACTTATACTGTAATTGTTTACAAGTCGGTAAATATCTTATAATGATCTTATAATGGCGATCGATTTCGATGAATCTTGATTCTCTCAGTCTCAGATTGGGCCTGATGATGACCGGTGTGACTGGTCGAAATCAATCGCCATTATAAGATCTTTTATATACATTTACTGTCTTGTAAACAATTACATTATAAGTGTAAATATATCGAATAGTGTTGGAAGACGTTTTATTATTTCAAACTGAGTATATTTTATATATTACATATTATAGTGTTGTTTGTATAGCAACATCACTTTATAATTCCAGAAAAAAATATTTTAAAAATAAATCAATGTTGTATTAAACAAAACTCGCCTTAAAAATTTAAATTTTGAAAAGTATTCGAGTTATTCTCGTATACCAAATATCACAATCGTTTCACAACAATTTAAAATGCCATAAGTTTAACTATAGTTTAACTGTTCAAATTGGACAAAACACAAGCGTATCAGTAATTAAGTTTGACATTTAATTTGGTTTCCACCCACTTTAGAATGGCTGGGTAATGTTTAATTCATCGGCAGATAATTAAACTTCACCATTTCAAATCACTTTTTTTGTAAATCTTTAATTATAATTTTAATTTGTTAAATAGTTTCATCTCAAAAGTTTTATTGAAACATCCGATGTAACCTTTAATGATTATTAAGTACAATAAATTCTGGTCCTCAAGCTGCATGTTTATATTTTTTAACAAACTAAACCGAATTTAAACTGAATGTTTGTTCTTGAATTACTTTTATATTTAGGTATAAGCTTTAAAATGTATCTACAATTTATAAATTGAAAAGTAAAACTTACACTTTAGTTCTAAGATACCATTAGTTAATAATTATTTATTGGGATGTCTAATTCTAAATATCTCATAAGCGACGATGCATTACGTCTTCATAATTTTTTTTTATTATCTACGAAAAAATATGCAATAAAATTTTAAAATAAAATACAGAACACTTAAATAAAATACACTTTCTAAGAGGTAGATAAAAATATAGCGTAGACAATGTGAACTGTCATGTATTCTGGTTTGCAGGACATAGCATGCAACATTCACATGATTCATTAGTGAGATTGCTACCACAGGGTGTAAACGAGAATGTAGTGTTTAGCTATAGCGAGGCCACAAACGTTATTCTGATGTACCAGGCAAACGTTCTAGGCTTTCTCGTCTGATGACTGAGAGTTGTCCTTGTTATCATGGTGGTGAATGTGCCTAGTGCTATCTCCACTTGGGCAGAGGAAACAATTATTAGGCATTGTGATACGAATTAAGGAAAAGTGGAACATTGGGCTGTCTCAGCTGATGAATGACAGCTGGGAAATTAATTTATTTTATAAATCCCTTTGATGATATAGTCAAAAAGTATTGATAGTAACCATTGAAGTATTTTATATGCAAGAAAAACTTACCTATTAATTCTTACTATTAATCGATTCCACTATAACTATGATTTATTTTTATACGTTATTTTTTCAAAGTTGATATTATCAATATATATGAGAGTATCTCAGTGGCTACTTTACCAGAAATATACTTAACTTATACCTGTGAAATTATATGGGACTAAAGACGGTATAAAAAAGACGGAATATGCCTTTTACTAGCTAGCTTATGAAAATTCAAATTCTGTTCTTTACGACAAAGGTAAAAAACAAAGATGTTTAATGTTTATTCTTCTAGATGTACCGGGTGTCCACAAAGTCTTGCCCCTCATTTTATAGTTTTTATGTACGGACACCATTTTAGCCACATGCATCATACATTTATTTATGTATTTATTTATTTTCTTTATTTAATCTAGTTTATTTACCATCATTAATTTTTTAACACCTAAACTCAGCTGATTGACAAGAATGTAGTTTTCTTATGATGCACTACAAAGAAAAAAAATGATTTCCCGACTAAATTGTACCTCGTTCACCAAGCTTGACCTCTTTAGATTACTTTGCGTTTTCTGATCCGTTGAAGATTTGGTTTATTTTCCGCAGTTCCTAATCAAGAAACTCTAGAAGACAAAATAATAAACTCAGTGATGTCCATTACTCAGGAAATGTTGACTGAAACAAAAAAATGGGTGTTAATAAAAATCTAACTATAAAACCGCCTGGAAGATTTACATGTTACCTAAGGCACATACATTGAAATAAATTGTGCAGCCATTTGTGTCTATATTACACATATTATATTATACATGCGGTTTGTTAAAAACAAGTCTATTCACGCATTACAATGAATTCTATATAACTCAGCCATTTTAATGTCAGAAAAAAGATAAAAAAGTAGGCCTACCACTGAATTCATCTCGGATTTTATCATGTTTCATTTGCTCCAACTGTATAACTGTAATACAAACACAATTTAAATAGTAAGCAAAAACCCACTTGCCCCAGACAATCGGCCAAGCGAGACACCAAGTCTACAAAATAACAATATGATGTAAAACAAAAAATAGATTGGTTTGAAAATGTTATACATTACTCTTACTCCAAACTATATGTGCTATTTTTAAATATGTCTTTAAATTAATAAGTAAACTTTTCCAATTTCAACTTTGTGTTTTTGGAGGTTTACTCACCCCACTGCACCCTATATTATTTTTATCCTTAACACTTGCATGTACATAAAACATGAAAATAAGCATTCAAAGACCACTCTGTTTGTATCATCAGCATAGAACACACTGTACAATGAAGCTGTATGTGACAACTGACCGCCTCTGTGTCGCATGTATCCTGATATAATGGAACACTGCTCCAACACAATCGACAATTCCTTCTTTGTTCCCATGTTACAAATCACTGCCGTGTGGCGATGTTGATGAGCTGGTTGCAAATCTATCTGTGTCCTCCGAGAGTTTGAGCCTCCAAAACGGCCGGATATCTCCATTGATCGCGGCAGCCATGCTACAATCATCAGTGGACCATTCGCAATCATTAATTAGAGTTATTACTAGGTTAATGTTATACAGAATCTACGTCGGTTTAACGAGTTAATGATAAATGAGTTTTACTTTAGATGTTGCTATTACAATTTACGTAATGACATTTATACGCTGTTATGCATATAAGCTAAATGTAAATATAATAAATAAAAAAATATAAATATAAATAAATGTAAAATGTAAATGTAAATTGTAAATTACTCTGCATATATGTGATCATCACAATGCTAATTGCATATTAAATTTAATGCTACGGAACATTAAAATCTTAAGTGAAACATTTATTTACGCCTTTATATGTTATACAGTTACTGGATGCAGCAATAAAAATAGTCGTAAAACAAATCAAGAGCACAGACAGCGTGCACTTAGTCTTGATGTAACCACAGTTAGTGTGAGAATGGAATTTCTATGGAAATATGATATTCTTACCATTTAAAAATAAAATATTTATAACCTATTTTTACATAGCTTTTACAAGTTTTAAGTTCATTGTGTTAAAAAAAAATTAATACGCCAGTGATGAGTTGATTATCAGTGATGAGTTGATTATGTAGCAAGACTTTTAAGCAACGACAACAAAGTCAATATGGCACTTCCAACATTTAATTAACTGTATTTAAAAACGCAATAGCTGTCTAGAGAGGTACGTGTTGCGTAGATAGAACCGTCTTCCATTGTTATTAACGGAGTGCTAGCAAGTGGTGTGGTACTCACTTCGCGATACACTCAACTCTCCGCATGCAATTAAATGTTTTAACGTTGGAGTGTAAGATGCTGTATGAGAGTAATATATATATATATATATATATATATATATATATATATATATATATATATATATATATATATATATATATATAAAACGATCCTTCATCGGACTATCAAGTAAAATTCATTGACACCGTTACATTTAGTTATGGTTGGTAATTAAAAGTAATAATACAAATGTTGTTTATTACATTCATTATTGAATTGTAAGCCACATAACTTTCTCCCTCGTAATGAAATGTAAGTTATATTTATGTCATATAGATTTGACATAATTATAAACTAAAATTTAAGACATTTAACACCAATAATAACAATGCGCCTAGGATTAAATTGAAAACAGGTAAAATTAAAGACGTTGGAGACCTTTATCCATTTTTAAGAGAAAGCAGTAGAATCTTCTATGAAAACATCTTCAACGAAAACAATGCTGTGTAAATTTATTCAAACCCACCTTTTTTATTACATTTATTTAAACCTATCAATGGGATACTAGATGATACTAGTAATCTATCATACTTTTTTATTCTTTTTGCCATGCTTTGTCTCAAGTCTTAGGTGAATTAAGCTAATCAAAGTATGGTTTTCAATGTGAAGCAACAACTTTAAATAGGCCTAAATAATTTTTATTGATTTTTTAGCCTTTTTGAAAACTTTCATATATTTTATAAAAGTTTTTTTTCATTTCTAGACCTAAATATGTAGCAAATAAATGCTTGTTAATTGATAAAAAATGTTAAAAAGCATTTGTATGATGTTCATTTTATAGGCCCTTCTGCAATAGAACAGTATAAAAAAGTTCTCTGTAAAATGGGCCCATGACATATACCTCTTATTATTCTAATTTTATTAATAAACCAAAGGATTATGACCAAATACACTTTAAAATTTTGGTTATTAAAGAAGTAATGGAATAAAAAAATTAAACATATCTGTCTCTAGGGTACTCCTATAAGAATAGTACACATGTGAAAACTTCAAAGCTCATTATCTCAAAACAGGGTTTTGGAGCATGGGCCCTTATTGCAGCTACCTCCTCAATTTGAATGGTTTTATACCTTTTTTAATAATATGCTAGCAAAACATCTGTTATAACATGAAATTTTTCTGGTTGCTGCAAATTTTTAGCTTACATACGATATGCTTGTGTAATATTTTTTTTATTTACATACTTCGTTAAAGTTATATACATTCTTGTAAATAATTGTGTTAAAAAAAATAATAATATAAACCATTTATTTATGGTAATATTAAACTGGATTGGACATTATGAAGTGACAGACCACAATATGAAGACGAAACGTATATAAATAAATAAACTTTACTCATTTCATTTACTGACCGTGAAATGTTATACCATATCAATACTAAAATATCATAAAGCAATATATCTGGATTATGACTTTTTCTCATTTTAAATATTGCTTTTCAACAATCAAGGATCAGTGAACACGGGCTTGCATGCTTAATGTTTTAGTTCTGAAGTTATGATGGATTCCTGGAATTCTTGTTAGGACTATAAAAAAAGGGAAAAGAAACTAAGTCTGTAAAACTAATCTTTTATATGATGTTTGTAGTATTAAACTATGTTACCAGTATATTTGTTGCAAAAATACAATGTAAAATTTGGTTTACTCTATGTTCGATAAATCATAATTCACTATTAATTTAATTAAGCTATTTTTCCACATTTCGTAACGTATGACGTCAAACAAATAAAAAATAATAAATTATTTGGAATTTATAGTAACAATCCGAATTCCTTGACGTTGAAAAATCATCTAATGAACAATAATATCAAACTAAATTGATATGTTAATGTTACATCCATAAAATATGGATATATATCTGGCATGTATATATATTACAATTTAATATAGATAATATAATTGTATATGCACATGAATCTAAAAGGCTGAATTCTATTACCTCACTTGATAACAAAGTTACGCTACAACCTGTTTTAGCCTCGAAAATGAATTTTATTACACTGAAAAAAAACTTAATTGTTTGTGAAATTAATGCTTGTACATTCTTGTAATACACATAAAAAATATAATCTGTTTACGTTTAATGTCATTACTACATAAGTCTCGGGAATTTAGAACTATATTTTACGTAAACGCATAGTAAATTAATTTAAAGTTTTAACTTGTTTAAGAAAATACGATACTATAAAATATATAAATATCTAAAAAATTGACATAATAAATTTGATATCAATATAAATGAAAGGTAGTACCATAATGTGCAACGATTTTCAATAACTTGTAATTTCATAACACAGTATCCCATAAATATTTTCATCTGAGTGGTTGAAATGTTTGCGTTATGACCTTGTAATACTGTACCACTTTCATGTCAATGCAAAGCTTTAATAAAAGTACAAATCTGAAAATAAAACGTTTATTTAAATTTTTTTTTTAATAAATAGGCCTTACTTATTAAATTCAAGTAGGCAAATAATAAACACAGTAATAGGATTAGTTGTTGTACTGGGATAAGGTTGTTTCATGCACTAGCACTATATGCTGTATATCATGAGTTCAACCGTCACTTGTTGCAATATTCCGTATCTCTGTGAATTTATCCATTACATTCTGTGGACTTATAAGATGTGTATAATCCCAGGACAAATATAAAACTGGTTTTATTCTAGTTGCGAAGTTGACATTGGGAACAGTAAATGAAGTTGTCATAACAAGTGGTAAGTGTTTTGGCTGTCCACTATGTAAGGTTCTCTTCCTTCCTGATCCATTCATTTTCTTGACATCAAGAGATTGTTTTATCCGGAGGATAAATATAAACTCAGCTAAGGAACATGAATGTAGAGTCTAATTTTTGGCTATTTAGAGGGCAGAGCGGACCACCTGTTTGAGCCTACCAATCAGTTGTCACAGGAGCATGGGATTTTACCTCTGAGTGGGCAAACAGCCGTCCGTTGTAATATTTCTCATATTACAACTCCTTTCTGTTCATTCTGTATCCCATTATTCCGGAAATGCCGGTTCGAGGCAGACTTGCGGTTCGGCCAGAGTCTCCTTTCAACTTACTATTGCTATGCACTATGAGTTCAACATCCACTTGCTGCAATATTCCGTCCCTCTTTGAATACATCCATTACATGCTCTGGCACTAAATGCTGTGTACCATGAGTTCAACCGTCTTACTATTGAACTTGAGTTCAGCGTGTGTACTACTCGTTCCAATATTCCGTCTCTTTGTGTCGAATCGAGTTGCTTTGTGTTGCTTCGCGGTGTCGATTGCTCTCCATCAGCTTTGACGGCGCAATCAAAGTGTTGAGTTGCCTCTAATTAATCTGTTCTGACAGCGTCAGTGTCGATACCAGTTCCTGATGTTGCGTGGATCAATACATATTCAGCCTATTTATACTACTTTTGTTCATTTTAAGGACAATATTTTTTATAAACGTTGTAAGAATAAAAATAAACAACAATTGAACTTAGAACAATTTAAGTTAGAATCAATTTAACTATGAAAATGACAAACAATGTACAAAACTGACAATGACAAAAATGTACAAAGCATTTGTTTAATAATGTGTTGGTAAAATGTTTTAAATTTGTCTTCTTATAAATAATAATATGCATAAGAAATAATAGACATCTTTCTATATACTAGTCATAGAATGCTTAAATACTAACAAATTAACTCCTTAATAACATAAAAACATTATGATATTTTTAAGATCACAATGATCATAAACATTTTTTTAAGGAATCTTACTATAAACTACCTTTACTAAATATTCTACAATTTTTAATTTTACAATTCATTTCAGATTTTAGTTGTGTACGGTAAAATAGCTTTTTATTCGTATTCATAAAATTTAATCGTAAAAGACAATTTTACACGTTCATTAAAATATTTAGTTTATTTTTTATGCGTTAGGGCATGAAAAGACGTTCTTTTTAGAACATTTCCAAAGAACCAAACATTTGTTTAGATATAGATAGGTCCTAGACACAAGGTCTTAGATATGATGACTTAAATTTATCCGAAAAATATTACAAAAATATTTATACTTGATAAGTTAGTATAATATTGAATCAGTGTATCACAAGGCAAAAAAACCCTTAGATACGATTTAAATATATGAAAAGTATCATATGATTTAAATAATATCTTTCCATTTTGTTATAACTTATCCTTAAATTTGTTGATAACTGTTACTGAAGCATGATTTTAATTACATTTATATTTTCAGTTATAAGATAATCTCATCATCCATTTGTTCTTAATAATTGGTTTTTGAGGGTGATTTTATAAAAAAATCCAAGATAATTTTGTATCAAGGGTGTACTTGTAGATGAGGCCAATGCCCCATGATGATCCTAACATCAGGGCATTGTTGGAAACATATGCGGTGAGGACGAAAATCACCCACATCAACTTTCCATTAGCAAATGATCTCCGCATTAACCAGCATGATACTGATAGCCTTATGTAGCATTTTCAGTTTCTACTCTTATGCTAATCATTTTTTTATTTATTTCAACTATATATTTATTTAAAAATATTTCAAGTCAAATTATATTAAAGTTTTTTTTTTTGTTAAACATTCAACTGTAATACTGGAGTAAATTGTTATTATACTAAATGCATGAGTGTTTAGTTTAAATTAATGAGAAATACGTTTAACATTAGAAATAGTGTCAATTAAGACCATAATTCATAAATCGATAAATAAGTAATGAATTGTTTTGTTGTGTAAGTTTTTTATAAAATAAAATGGGCTCACCCCTTAACCTTATCTTACCTTTAAATATGAAACCCTCTATTTTTCTCCAATATGAAACAATTTAATCAATAATAATGGAAAACATATAAAAAAAATCAGGATCGAGTTATCATTGTACAGCTAATAAAATATGATAACCACCAGAATTCATTAATACGTTTCTGGACCACTTTGTAATTTCAATGAGTTTAAGTTCTGGATGTTATAGTAATAAAATAAATACCATCCATATATTCATTGGCAAGCATGTTTTGTTTCTTCCTTTTTTTCTCAGCTTGAGTGCACCGTAGGAGAAATCCGCGCTTACCGATAGAGAGGTACAGTTGTATAGATGAGCAGAATCCTATTCTAATTCACATCGGACTCCATTGCCACGCCCCACAGACTTTCAAAGTTCCAATGTTAAGCTGATGCAGGAAGGATAATATATTGAATCATTAAGCAGCTGTTGTAAAAAAACTGATAGAAAAACGGGAAGAACATATTATGTTTCAGTTATAAAATATTTTTAAGCTTCTTGGGTCCAGATCAACTGAAATTTTTTGTCGAATTTCGATCAGGAGGTGATCTCTAGTATAATATAAAAATTAATATTAATTTAAATCATAAAAAAACATCTATATATATAATTCCGTAAGCGAATCGGTCCCCACGAAATATCTCGAGTTAGAAGAAAGATAGGGTAACGTATGATAGCTCATTTTAAAGCTTTTGGGCCAAGGACGCAAGGAAAAATACCAGAATTATCAAAAGTTACCTGGGCTTTGCCCCATTGGACCTTGAAGTTCCAATGTTAATCTAATGGATAGAAGATTTTTAGATCTGCACGTGTAATTAAGCAGATGTTAAAGTAAATATTTTTTTTATCATAAACTCAGCTGTTTATTGAGCAGATATTTTGAGTTAAGATAACCATACAATTATAACTTTAAAAATTGGCAGTACACTATAAAAAAGGAGAACACTGATAGTCATGGGCAAATTACTGATTCACAAAGGATGTCTTCTTCGTGACCCCATCTATGTCTTTAAGGAGACAGGAGTAGAATGATTTTGTATATGCTGATATACCACGATTAAAAGTGGATTAGACGTTTCATGATTGATATAATTGTTAAATATATATTAATCAGTCTTAATCAGTCTTTAATCAGTGAATTTCGTTTAGTTATTACATTAATGCTTTGTATATTGGCTATTTAGAGTAGTTAGAGTTGAATCGTTTTATTGAGTGTTTGTTTATTTCCGACTGAATCGTATTATGTAAACTACTAACATTGTATAACCTCCGAATGAGGAATATTTGGTTTGGTTTGATCCCTTCTCTGCTTATTTCTTTACGTAGTTCATAGGGAAAACAATAAAAGTCCGTTTATCCATAAAGACGATGAGCTTTTCATGTAAATAATAGTGTGCGAAAACGGACAACACAGTGTATCAATCAATGTTATACTTAATTGACCGAATAGAACAAAATAGACAACAATCATAGCACAAGGACGTCGGTGGACCAGGGGGTAAGGGAGCATGGGGGTACGGGGGAAATAGGGAGCACTGCGGAGGGCACAGGACGGTACGGGGACGGCGGGGATGGCGATACGGGACCATGGGGAGCACAGGATGTTCGAGATATGGGAGCATAGAGGGCACTAGGAAGGCATGGGGGACATAGGGGGTATGGAGAGGAACGCATGAGCTCCGAGGAGCATGGAGGAAACGGGATTGCGGGGGCATAGGCACTCTGGGGTGGCATTGGGGCCATAGGGGGCACGGGGGCATGTGGTGGCGGGGGGTGTGGGGGCACAAGGGGCACCAGGAGCGTCGGTGGCGAGAGAGTTAGATGGGTATGGGGTGGCACGCAGGAGGCATGGGGGACATAGAGGGCATCGCGACCACGGGGAAGAAGGGTGGGCATGGGGGCACAGAGCACCGTGGGTGCAGGGGTGTGGGGGGGGACGAGGGGTGTAGGTGGCACTGGGGGTTAGGGGGCATTGGGGCCAAGATTGAGGCATGAGTGACATAGCGGGCACGGGGTGAAATGGCGAGCATGGAGGCACGGGCATATGTGGGCACAAGGGACACTAGAGATGTCAGTGGCACGAAAGCTGGCTGGGAATGGGGAGTACAGAAGAGGAATAAGAAACATAAAGACCACGAGGACCATGTTGAAGAACTGCGGGCATCATGGGAGAATGGGGGGAAAAGGAAAATGGGGGCACAAGGTCCGGGAGCGTGGGGGTTACTCGGGCCCTAGGGGTGTTGGAGGTACAGGAAACACTGGACCCGAAAGTTGAACGGGGACTCGGCGAGTGTGGGGGAATAGGTGGGGTCCAGGGTGAAGGTGTATATAGTATTAAAGGGCTAATGTTGGATTGAACTATTTTTTTTACTTGAGTATTCAAACTTATTATGGACATGTTTAAGGTTAAAACTATTTTTACTGGAGTCGGGTGTATAATAGTGCAATAGATTTTCCCCCATAAAATAGACTACTGTATTTTAATAAAGGAGAGATTATTGGTAAATTACTGATTTTGATAACTCAAAAAAGTTTCGTCAACATTAGGTAATATTTTATTAGAAAATACAAACGTGTAATCAAACTACAACTTGAGATGAAATAGAGTAGGCCTAATTGTGCAAGGAGGTGATGAATTGAAACTTATTTTTTGGAGACAACATCACCATTTTGATTTTTAGGGGCCTTTGCCCCTACAATCCCCTAGTTTTAATATCAAACCCTTTTAGACCAATGAGGAAGGTTTAATTCAATGACTCGGTTATTTTGAAATTTTAAATTTTGTAGAGTATACAAATTTGCATTAATATGTGAAATATGAAATCGTACAGAGTATATTTAAAGTTTGATTCACTCATTTAACCGTTGGAAGTGGAATCCCTATTTTCAATTGCATAAGTAAACACTTGTTTATCTTTGTTAAGTCTATGTTTAATCATTTAAGCTTTAAATATTCCAATGGTTTTGAGTTATTGATGAAGCACAACCGCTTGCCAAGAAACTAAGTTACAGTTAAGGTAATCCAGCACTCCCTATCTCCGCCATGTTAAATAAGGTGTCTTTAGGTACACATAACTTACACAAATACTGTGATATCAATCTGAAATTTTTTCTATTTATTTTAGTGACCTTTCACAACAATAATAAGAAGTGGTTTTATTGTATATAAAAAAATTTAGTTTTTATACAGTTTTCAAAAGTTATATATATTTTTTATGAAATTTTATACATAATAGAAGCTGTAAAATTAAAACCATAAGAGATCATTCGATTCTGATTCGTACTATTGCTTAGCAACCTGCCATGGTCATTTGTACCAATTTTTGTGAAGATCTATTAAAAAATAAAGGGAATAATCGTACCGAAGTATCAAAAATTAAGTTTTTCGGAAAACGGCAAAAAAACTAAAACCTATAAATTAGCCTTTTTAAGGCCAAGGACGAAAGATTCATCTTCCTGAGATAGCTTTTAAGCATTCAGCATTAACCCGAAAATTAAGGCCGAAGATTGCTTTCATCGTTTCTGAGATAGCAATTGTAGCGCGGCATCGTAGTTCCAGTTTTCTCTCCTGCAGCGCTAGCGGCTCAACAAGACAATTGGAGCGCCTCGACCACCAGCCTCGGTGGATCAGTTGGTTAAGGCGTTACCTTTCTGGCCAGAAGGTAGCGCCTGGGGCGGGTTCGAATCCCGCCCGGTTCACCGAGGGGGGAGTTGGTGTCAGTGCACAAATGCATATGATATCGGCGTCCTCGGGATAGGCTCCTGGCAGGAACCGCCAGGAACCCTGAAAGCTCCGGTGAGGCAAGCCTATGCTTTTAAAATATAGGGAGGACCTGATATTGTATGTATTTGTGCACTGACACCAACACCCGTTTTGCTATTTTAGAACGTCAATTTAAAGCCTAGCCTTACGGCGTTTTTAGTGTTAATATTTTTACTCAGTTTATTTTCCTTGAAATGATGGTGCATATATTTAGTAAAATGAGTATAAGTAATATAAAAAATAATTTTACATAACAGTGTTTAGTATGTATGAATTCAGCATAAAATGGAGAATACAAAAACATAAAAAACAAAAAAAGTTTTTTTTTTTAATTTTTGGGTGCTGTCTTACCTTAAGTTAAAAATTATATATAAAAAAAATACATTCTTACTGTTTTATCAATACGTAGATTCAAGTGAAAAGAATTTACTGCTTATTCATTTGGTCGTAAAATGCATGGATACTCGGTTTTTGGATTAATAACGAAGAATTTGTGGTTTAATTATAACAGATAACTATCTGCTGGGCCCATTAGTCGTATTGTCTATTATCAAGTTCATATTCTTACCGGGTTCAATGGAGTCCAATAAATATGGCAGTAAAGTCTATCAATAAAGTACTAAAACTTTACAACATAGCCTTGACTATTCATAATTTTTGTATCTTAACAGTGCCATACAGTGAACACAAAACTATATGCCGTTTTAAAACTAATACATCCGCTATATAGGGTGTCATAAGAAACCATACACATTGAAGCTTAGTATGAGTCATATTAAAGATTTTTATTTTACATTGACATCTTCAGGTACAAATCTTCACCTGGTATAAATTACACATAAATTGTGATTAATTACACATAAAAAATATAATCTGTTTACGTTTAATGTCATTACTACATAAGTCTCGGGAATTTAGAACTATATTTTACGTAAACGCATAGTAAATTAATTTAAAATTTTAACTTGTTTAAGAAAATACGATACTATAAAATATATAAATATCTAAAAAATTGACATAATAAATTTGATATCAATATAAATGAAAGGTAGTACCATAATGTGCAACGATTTTCAATAACTTGTAATTTCATAACACAGTATCCCATAAATATTTTCATCTGAGTGGTTGAAATGTTTGCGTTATGACCTTGTAATACTGCACCACTTTCATGTCAATGCAAAGCTTTAATAAAAGTACAAATCTGAAAATAAAACGTTTATTTAAAATTTTTTTTAATAAATAGGCCTTACTTATTAAATTCAAGTAGGCAAATAATAAACACAGTAATAGGATTAGTTGTTGTACTAGGATAAGGTTGTTTCATGCACTAGCACTATATGCTGTATATCATGAGTTCAACCGTCACTTGTTGCAATATTCCGTATCTCTGTGAATTTTTTTGGCTATTTAGAGGGCAGAGCGGACCACCTGTTTGAGCCTACCTATCAGTTGTTACAGTAGCACGGAATTTGCCCTCTGAGTGGTCAAACAGCCGTCCGTTGTAATATTTCTCATATTACAACTCCTTTCTGTTCATTCTGTATTCCATTATTCCGGAAATGCTGGTTAGAGGCAGACTTGCGGTTCGGCCAGAGTCTCCTTTCAACTTACTATTGCTATGCACTATGAGTTCAACATCCACTTGCTGCAATATTCCGTCCCTCTTTGAATACATCCATTACATGCTCTGGCACTAAATGCTGTGTACCATGAGTTCAACCGTCTTACTATTGAACTTGAGTTCAGCGTGTGTACTACTCGTTCCAATATTCCGTCTCTTTGTGTCGAATCGAGTTGCTTTGTGTTGCTTCGCGGTGTCGATTGCTCTCCATCAGCTTTGACGGCGCAATCAAAGTGTTGAGTTGCCTCTAATTAATCTGTTCTGACAGCGACAGTGTCGATACCAGTTCCTGATGTTGCGTGGATCAATACATATTCAGCCTATTTATACTACTTTTGTTCATTTTAAGGACAATATTTTTTATAAACGTTGTAAGAATAAAAATAAACAACAATTGAACTTAGAACAATTTAAGTTAGAATCAATTTAACTATGAAAATGACAAACAATGTACAAAACTGACAATGACAAAAATGTACAAAGCATTTGTTTAATAATGTGTTGGTAAAATGTTTTAAATTTGTCTTCTTATAAATAATAATATGCATAAGAAATAATAGACATCTTTCTATATACTAGTCATAGAATGCTTAAATTTCGTTTAGTTATTACATTAATGCTTTGTATATTGGCTATTTAGAGTAGTTAGAGTTGAATCGTTTTATTGAGTGTTTGTTTATTTCCGACTGAATCGTATTATGTAAACTACTAACATTGTATAACCTCCGAATGAGGAATATTTGGTTTGGTTTGATCCCTTCTCTGCTTATTTCTTTACGTAGTTCATAGGGAAAACAATAAAAGTCCGTTTATCCATAAAGACGATGAGCTTTTCATGTAAATAATAGTGTGCGAAAACGGACAACACAGTGTATCAATCAATGTTATACTTAATTGACCGAATAGAACAAAATAGACAACAATCATAGCACAAGGACGTCGGTGGACCAGGGGGTAAGGGAGCATGGGGGTACGGGGGAAATAGGGAGCACTGCGGAGGGCACAGGACGGTACGGGGACGGCGGGGATGGCGATACGGGACCATGGGGAGCACAGGATGTTCGAGATATGGGAGCATAGAGGGCACTAGGAAGGCATGGGGGACATAGGGGGTATGGAGAGGAACGCATGAGCTCCGAGGAGCATGGAGGAAACGGGATTGCGGGGGCATAGGCACTCTGGGGTGGCATTGGGGCCATAGGGGGCACGGGGGCATGTGGTGGCGGGGGGTGTGGGGGCACAAGGGGCACCAGGAGCGTCGGTGGCGAGAGAGTTAGATGGGTATGGGGTGGCACGCAGGAGGCATGGGGGACATAGAGGGCATCGCGACCACGGGGAAGAAGGGTGGGCATGGGGGCACAGAGCACCGTGGGTGCAGGGGTGTGGGGGGGGACGAGGGGTGTAGGTGGCACTGGGGGTTAGGGGGCATTGGGGCCAAGATTGAGGCATGAGTGACATAGCGGGCACGGGGTGAAATGGCGAGCATGGAGGCACGGGCATATGTGGGCACAAGGGACACTAGAGATGTCAGTGGCACGAAAGCTGGCTGGGAATGGGGAGTACAGAAGAGGAATAAGAAACATAAAGACCACGAGGACCATGTTGAAGAACTGCGGGCATCATGGGAGAATGGGGGGAAAAGGAAAATGGGGGCACAAGGTCCGGGAGCGTGGGGGTTACTCGGGCCCTAGGGGTGTTGGAGGTACAGGAAACACTGGACCCGAAAGTTGAACGGGGACTCGGCGAGTGTGGGGGAATAGGTGGGGTCCAGGGTGAAGGTGTATATAGTATTAAAGGGCTAATGTTGGATTGAACTATTTTTTTTACTTGAGTATTCAAACTTATTATGGACATGTTTAAGGTTAAAACTATTTTTACTGGAGTCGGGTGTATAATAGTGCAATAGATTTTCCCCCATAAAATAGACTACTGTATTTTAATAAAGGAGAGATTATTGGTAAATTACTGATTTTGATAACTCAAAAAAGTTTCGTCAACATTAGGTAATATTTTATTAGAAAATACAAACGTGTAATCAAACTACAACTTGAGATGAAATAGAGTAGGCCTAATTGTGCAAGGAGGTGATGAATTGAAACTTATTTTTTGGAGACAACATCACCATTTTGATTTTTAGGGGCCTTTGCCCCTACAATCCCCTAGTTTTAATATCAAACCCTTTTAGACCAATGAGGAAGGTTTAATTCAATGACTCGGTTATTTTGAAATTTTAAATTTTGTAGAGTATACAAATTTGCATTAATATGTGAAATATGAAATCGTACAGAGTATATTTAAAGTTTGATTCACTCATTTAACCGTTGGAAGTGGAATCCCTATTTTCAATTGCATAAGTAAACACTTGTTTATCTTTGTTAAGTCTATGTTTAATCATTTAAGCTTTAAATATTCCAATGGTTTTGAGTTATTGATGAAGCACAACCGCTTGCCAAGAAACTAAGTTACAGTTAAGGTAATCCAGCACTCCCTATCTCCGCCATGTTAAATAAGGTGTCTTTAGGTACACATAACTTACACAAATACTGTGATATCAATCTGAAATTTTTTCTATTTATTTTAGTGACCTTTCACAACAATAATAAGAAGTGGTTTTATTGTATATAAAAAAATTTAGTTTTTATACAGTTTTCAAAAGTTATATATATTTTTTATGAAATTTTATACATAATAGAAGCTGTAAAATTAAAACCATAAGAGATCATTCGATTCTGATTCGTACTATTGCTTAGCAACCTGCCATGGTCATTTGTACCAATTTTTGTGAAGATCTATTAAAAAATAAAGGGAATAATCGTACCGAAGTATCAAAAATTAAGTTTTTCGGAAAACGGCAAAAAAACTAAAACCTATAAATTAGCCTTTTTAAGGCCAAGGACGAAAGATTCATCTTCCTGAGATAGCTTTTAAGCATTCAGCATTAACCCGAAAATTAAGGCCGAAGATTGCTTTCATCGTTTCTGAGATAGCAATTGTAGCGCGGCATCGTAGTTCCAGTTTTCTCTCCTGCAGCGCTAGCGGCTCAACAAGACAATTGGAGCGCCTCGACCACCAGCCTCGGTGGATCAGTTGGTTAAGGCGTTACCTTTCTGGCCAGAAGGTAGCGCCTGGGGCGGGTTCGAATCCCGCCCGGTTCACCGAGGGGGGAGTTGGTGTCAGTGCACAAATGCATATGATATCGGCGTCCTCGGGATAGGCTCCTGGCAGGAACCGCCAGGAACCCTGAAAGCTCCGGTGAGGCAAGCCTATGCTTTTAAAATATAGGGAGGACCTGATATTGTATGTATTTGTGCACTGACACCAACACCCGTTTTGCTATTTTAGAACGTCAATTTAAAGCCTAGCCTTACGGCGTTTTTAGTGTTAATATTTTTACTCAGTTTATTTTCCTTGAAATGATGGTGCATATATTTAGTAAAATGAGTATAAGTAATATAAAAAATAATTTTACATAACAGTGTTTAGTATGTATGAATTCAGCATAAAATGGAGAATACAAAAACATAAAAAACAAAAAAAGTTTTTTTTTTTAATTTTTGGGTGCTGTCTTACCTTAAGTTAAAAATTATATATAAAAAAAATACATTCTTACTGTTTTATCAATACGTAGATTCAAGTGAAAAGAATTTACTGCTTATTCATTTGGTCGTAAAATGCATGGATACTCGGTTTTTGGATTAATAACGAAGAATTTGTGGTTTAATTATAACAGATAACTATCTGCTGGGCCCATTAGTCGTATTGTCTATTATCAAGTTCATATTCTTACCGGGTTCAATGGAGTCCAATAAATATGGCAGTAAAGTCTATCAATAAAGTACTAAAACTTTACAACATAGCCTTGACTATTCATAATTTTTGTATCTTAACAGTGCCATACAGTGAACACAAAACTATATGCCGTTTTAAAACTAATACATCCGCTATATAGGGTGTCATAAGAAACCATACACATTGAAGCTTAGTATGAGTCATATTAAAGATTTTTATTTTACATTGACATCTTCAGGTACAAATCTTCACCTGGTATAAATTACACATAAATTGTGATTAATTACACATAAAAAATATAATCTGTTTACGTTTAATGTCATTACTACATAAGTCTCGGGAATTTAGAACTATATTTTACGTAAACGCATAGTAAATTAATTTAAAATTTTAACTTGTTTAAGAAAATACGATACTATAAAATATATAAATATCTAAAAAATTGACATAATAAATTTGATATCAATATAAATGAAAGGTAGTACCATAATGTGCAACGATTTTCAATAACTTGTAATTTCATAACACAGTATCCCATAAATATTTTCATCTGAGTGGTTGAAATGTTTGCGTTATGACCTTGTAATACTGCACCACTTTCATGTCAATGCAAAGCTTTAATAAAAGTACAAATCTGAAAATAAAACGTTTATTTAAAATTTTTTTTAATAAATAGGCCTTACTTATTAAATTCAAGTAGGCAAATAATAAACACAGTAATAGGATTAGTTGTTGTACTAGGATAAGGTTGTTTCATGCACTAGCACTATATGCTGTATATCATGAGTTCAACCGTCACTTGTTGCAATATTCCGTATCTCTGTGAATTTTTTTGGCTATTTAGAGGGCAGAGCGGACCACCTGTTTGAGCCTACCTATCAGTTGTTACAGTAGCACGGAATTTGCCCTCTGAGTGGTCAAACAGCCGTCCGTTGTAATATTTCTCATATTACAACTCCTTTCTGTTCATTCTGTATTCCATTATTCCGGAAATGCTGGTTAGAGGCAGACTTGCGGTTCGGCCAGAGTCTCCTTTCAACTTACTATTGCTATGCACTATGAGTTCAACATCCACTTGCTGCAATATTCCGTCCCTCTTTGAATACATCCATTACATGCTCTGGCACTAAATGCTGTGTACCATGAGTTCAACCGTCTTACTATTGAACTTGAGTTCAGCGTGTGTACTACTCGTTCCAATATTCCGTCTCTTTGTGTCGAATCGAGTTGCTTTGTGTTGCTTCGCGGTGTCGATTGCTCTCCATCAGCTTTGACGGCGCAATCAAAGTGTTGAGTTGCCTCTAATTAATCTGTTCTGACAGCGTCAGTGTCGATACCAGTTCCTGATGTTGCGTGGATCAATACATATTCAGCCTATTTATACTACTTTTGTTCATTTTAAGGACAATATTTTTTATAAACGTTGTAAGAATAAAAATAAACAACAATTGAACTTAGAACAATTTAAGTTAGAATCAATTTAACTATGAAAATGACAAACAATGTACAAAACTGACAATGACAAAAATGTACAAAGCATTTGTTTAATAATGTGTTGGTAAAATGTTTTAAATTTGTCTTCTTATAAATAATAATATGCATAAGAAATAATAGACATCTTTCTATATACTAGTCATAGAATGCTTAAATACTAACAAATTAACTCCTTAATAACATAAAAACATTATGATATTTTTAAGATCACAATGATCATAAACATTTTTTTAAGGAATCTTACTATAAACTACCTTTACTAAATATTCTACAATTTTTAATTTTACAATTCATTTCAGATTTTAGTTGTGTACGGTAAAATAGCTTTTTATTCGTATTCATAAAATTTAATCGTAAAAGACAATTTTACACGTTCATTAAAATATTTAGTTTATTTTTTATGCGTTAGGGCATGAAAAGACGTTCTTTTTAGAACATTTCCAAAGAACCAAACATTTGTTTAGATATAGATAGGTCCTAGACACAAGGTCTTAGATATGATGACTTAAATTTATCCGAAAAATATTACAAAAATATTTATACTTGATAAGTTAGTATAATATTGAATCAGTGTATCACAAGGCAAAAAAACCCTTAGATACGATTTAAATATATGAAAAGTATCATATGATTTAAATAATATCTTTCCATTTTGTTATAACTTATCCTTAAATTTGTTGATAACTGTTACTGAAGCATGATTTTAATTACATTTATATTTTCAGTTATAAGATAATCTCATCATCCATTTGTTCTTAATAATTGGTTTTTGAGGGTGATTTTATAAAAAAATCCAAGATAATTTTGTATCAAGGGTGTACTTGTAGATGAGGCCAATGCCCCATGATGATCCTAACATCAGGGCATTGTTGGAAACATATGCGGTGAGGACGAAAATCACCCACATCAACTTTCCATTAGCAAATGATCTCCGCATTAACCAGCATGATACTGATAGCCTTATGTAGCATTTTCAGTTTCTACTCTTATGCTAATCATTTTTTTATTTATTTCAACTATATATTTATTTAAAAATATTTCAAGTCAAATTATATTAAAGTTTTTTTTTTTGTTAAACATTCAACTGTAATACTGGAGTAAATTGTTATTATACTAAATGCATGAGTGTTTAGTTTAAATTAATGAGAAATACGTTTAACATTAGAAATAGTGTCAATTAAGACCATAATTCATAAATCGATAAATAAGTAATGAATTGTTTTGTTGTGTAAGTTTTTTATAAAATAAAATGGGCTCACCCCTTAACCTTATCTTACCTTTAAATATGAAACCCTCTATTTTTCTCCAATATGAAACAATTTAATCAATAATAATGGAAAACATATAAAAAAAATCAGGATCGAGTTATCATTGTACAGCTAATAAAATATGATAACCACCAGAATTCATTAATACGTTTCTGGACCACTTTGTAATTTCAATGAGTTTAAGTTCTGGATGTTATAGTAATAAAATAAATACCATCCATATATTCATTGGCAAGCATGTTTTGTTTCTTCCTTTTTTTCTCAGCTTGAGTGCACCGTAGGAGAAATCCGCGCTTACCGATAGAGAGGTACAGTTGTATAGATGAGCAGAATCCTATTCTAATTCACATCGGACTCCATTGCCACGCCCCACAGACTTTCAAAGTTCCAATGTTAAGCTGATGCAGGAAGGATAATATATTGAATCATTAAGCAGCTGTTGTAAAAAAACTGATAGAAAAACGGGAAGAACATATTATGTTTCAGTTATAAAATATTTTTAAGCTTCTTGGGTCCAGATCAACTGAAATTTTTTGTCGAATTTCGATCAGGAGGTGATCTCTAGTATAATATAAAAATTAATATTAATTTAAATCATAAAAAAACATCTATATATATAATTCCGTAAGCGAATCGGTCCCCACGAAATATCTCGAGTTAGAAGAAAGATAGGGTAACGTATGATAGCTCATTTTAAAGCTTTTGGGCCAAGGACGCAAGGAAAAATACCAGAATTATCAAAAGTTACCTGGGCTTTGCCCCATTGGACCTTGAAGTTCCAATGTTAATCTAATGGATAGAAGATTTTTAGATCTGCACGTGTAATTAAGCAGATGTTAAAGTAAATATTTTTTTTATCATAAACTCAGCTGTTTATTGAGCAGATATTTTGAGTTAAGATAACCATACAATTATAACTTTAAAAATTGGCAGTACACTATAAAAAAGGAGAACACTGATAGTCATGGGCAAATTACTGATTCACAAAGGATGTCTTCTTCGTGACCCCATCTATGTCTTTAAGGAGACAGGAGTAGAATGATTTTGTATATGCTGATATACCACGATTTAAAAGTGGATTAGACGTTTCATGATTGATATAATTGTTAAATATATATTAATCAGTCTTAATCAGTCTTTAATCAGTGAATTTCGTTTAGTTATTACATTAATGCTTTGTATATTGGCTATTTAGAGTAGTTAGAGTTGAATCGTTTTATTGAGTGTTTGTTTATTTCCGACTGAATCGTATTATGTAAACTACTAACATTGTATAACCTCCGAATGAGGAATATTTGGTTTGGTTTGATCCCTTCTCTGCTTATTTCTTTACGTAGTTCATAGGGAAAACAATAAAAGTCCGTTTATCCATAAAGACGATGAGCTTTTCATGTAAATAATAGTGTGCGAAAACGGACAACACAGTGTATCAATCAATGTTATACTTAATTGACCGAATAGAACAAAATAGACAACAATCATAGCACAAGGACGTCGGTGGACCAGGGGGTAAGGGAGCATGGGGGTACGGGGGAAATAGGGAGCACTGCGGAGGGCACAGGACGGTACGGGGACGGCGGGGATGGCGATACGGGACCATGGGGAGCACAGGATGTTCGAGATATGGGAGCATAGAGGGCACTAGGAAGGCATGGGGGACATAGGGGGTATGGAGAGGAACGCATGAGCTCCGAGGAGCATGGAGGAAACGGGATTGCGGGGGCATAGGCACTCTGGGGTGGCATTGGGGCCATAGGGGGCACGGGGGCATGTGGTGGCGGGGGGTGTGGGGGCACAAGGGGCACCAGGAGCGTCGGTGGCGAGAGAGTTAGATGGGTATGGGGTGGCACGCAGGAGGCATGGGGGACATAGAGGGCATCGCGACCACGGGGAAGAAGGGTGGGCATGGGGGCACAGAGCACCGTGGGTGCAGGGGTGTGGGGGGGGACGAGGGGTGTAGGTGGCACTGGGGGTTAGGGGGCATTGGGGCCAAGATTGAGGCATGAGTGACATAGCGGGCACGGGGTGAAATGGCGAGCATGGAGGCACGGGCATATGTGGGCACAAGGGACACTAGAGATGTCAGTGGCACGAAAGCTGGCTGGGAATGGGGAGTACAGAAGAGGAATAAGAAACATAAAGACCACGAGGACCATGTTGAAGAACTGCGGGCATCATGGGAGAATGGGGGGAAAAGGAAAATGGGGGCACAAGGTCCGGGAGCGTGGGGGTTACTCGGGCCCTAGGGGTGTTGGAGGTACAGGAAACACTGGACCCGAAAGTTGAACGGGGACTCGGCGAGTGTGGGGGAATAGGTGGGGTCCAGGGTGAAGGTGTATATAGTATTAAAGGGCTAATGTTGGATTGAACTATTTTTTTTACTTGAGTATTCAAACTTATTATGGACATGTTTAAGGTTAAAACTATTTTTACTGGAGTCGGGTGTATAATAGTGCAATAGATTTTCCCCCATAAAATAGACTACTGTATTTTAATAAAGGAGAGATTATTGGTAAATTACTGATTTTGATAACTCAAAAAAGTTTCGTCAACATTAGGTAATATTTTATTAGAAAATACAAACGTGTAATCAAACTACAACTTGAGATGAAATAGAGTAGGCCTAATTGTGCAAGGAGGTGATGAATTGAAACTTATTTTTTGGAGACAACATCACCATTTTGATTTTTAGGGGCCTTTGCCCCTACAATCCCCTAGTTTTAATATCAAACCCTTTTAGACCAATGAGGAAGGTTTAATTCAATGACTCGGTTATTTTGAAATTTTAAATTTTGTAGAGTATACAAATTTGCATTAATATGTGAAATATAAAATCGCACAGAGTATATTTAAAGTTTGATTCACTCATTTAACCGTTGAAAGTGGAATCCCTATTTTCAATTGCATAAGTAAACACTTGTTTATCTTTGTTAAGTCTATGTTTAATCATTTAAGCTTTAAATATTCCAATGGTTTTGAGTTATTGATGAAACACAACCGCTTGCCAAGAAACTAAGTTACAGTTAAGTTAATCATGTTGCCACAATATTCTGCTTTATTTACCAAGTAAATCATATGATATTTCTAATGTAAACAAAATCTATTCATAAATAATATAGATATCATTTTAAAGCTTAAAAAATAATAGTAACTTGTTAAGAGGATGGAAACTTTAAGTTTATTCACTGTTTTATTTTTTATAACAGAATAGATTGAACAAAAATCATCTGAATATTCCAGTAAATACTCACTGTAAAAGTAGTAGCCTATATTTTTACGTTAGTGGTTGTTTACATTAAAGCAATCACCCGAATGATAAAGTTTCCTCAAACGTTAGGTTGGTTGACGATTAGTGGCTTTTTAACTGTAAACGTGCTAAAATGCGGACTCTTTGTTTAAAATATAAAGATCTATTGGCAAACATTTATGAAATAAAAAAAAATATTTTCACTATTAGTAGAGTAAACGATTTTGAATTTCCGCACTACAGGTCTATATTAAAACTTTTAAAGTAAAACGCTATTTAAAGCCTTGGGCACTTGTACCAACAATATATTGAGGGCTTTGAAAGAATTCAACAATGACTAATTATTCTTTTAAATGTTTGTTGACAATACCAACAATACTTAAGTTCATTGTGTACATTGTTAAAGTTTTCATTTTAAAGATGAAACACAAATGTTGATCCCAAAATGTGTGATATTGATTGATGTAACATTGAATAAATTACTTACTGTTTTCATGGAAGCAAAGAGTATGACAAGTTGTTTATGTATGAATCAAATAGATTGCTGTTATTCTTGGTTTAAGGAAATATAACAGAAGTAATGAGAGCAATCCAAATGTTTCTGATATCATAGTTACTTAATTGCCAAAACATTGTCACTGAGTTTTGATAGTCTATTTCATGTTGTCTTGTATTTTAGCGTGTATTCCTAGGCCTTAAAACCTATCAAATACAAATATTGTCTCACTGGATTTGCTTTAAAAATGATATATCATATTGTATTTATTGCGAGTGATATATTTTTTATTTAATTTTAAATCATATATAATTAAGTTTCAAAAATAAGAAAGAATAAAGGAAGTTTTAGTTTTAAAACTTTAAGGAATGATATCTTATTGTTTTGCAAAAAAACTGTTAAATAAACTATTAAAAGTGTGCGATTTTTTTTTTTAATTCTAAAGACAAAATATCCAGATCCCACACTTTTCCTTGGTTAATGGATTATAATTTTATAATGGGTTATAAATGATTTAAACACTTTGGTAGTGGTTCTTTTGTAACGTAACCGTACATTGTTAAAGTTTATACATTTTACAGTTAAGATTTTTTATTAAAATAGAACGTTTGATTTGCTTTTAAAGTAAAAAACACATACTTCACTAAAATATCTGAAGGATAATTGGAAGTTGAAATTTAAATTTCAAATTATAAAGCGATAATTTGAATTTACATAAACTCGGCAGCGGCGAGGCAGCGCAGGGCGGAACAACTTTGCTAGGCTATCACGTTTTCATCGCTCCTTTATATAGCACCTTCCTCCTTTTATTACTCAATCCTTTAACATAGATATAAAATCTATTATATAACGTCATATTTAATTTTTACAAAGTAATAAAACTAGTACAAAATAGATGTATTTCAATGAACATTTTCCTTTTTATCTATTCATACGACCTTTGCCATTGCTATAGCCAGTGTTTAAATATACTGTAACTTGCAAGTATTTTGTTGACTTTAAATGAAATAGTTACTCTAAACTAATGCAAAAATTAATAATTATTATTTTTTAACCACTAAAAGACTAGATTGAATCATCGTTTAAATAAATTATATACTTTTAAGTTTTAATAGTAATTAGCTATGATTTGGCTTTATAATTTGTAAATAAATTCAAGTATCTATCACATTGGTATTGCAAAAATAATAGTGCCATTGTCCTATAAGCGTAAGATAAAATATATATTTATTTCAAATTTTATAACTTGAGGTGGTTGGGGTATTATACTTTCCAAACTAATTAAAAGTGCGTAGTTTTTTTTTACTAAGTTTGGAATCTGTTTTATAAAAAGTGTCTAATTATTTAATAGTGGGATTAAATTGAGAACTGAGTCATCTTCTTATTATTATTTATTACTTCAAGTTTCCGTTTCAAGATTGGACTGTTGGATAGTTGGATGTCGAAAGACTGTTGTTTATGATTCACATCACAAACAATCAATGATAATAAAAATATGTACCAATTACGACTTTCAAATCTACACGACCTTGTTTTCTGGTGTAATGGGAAAATGTGATTGTTATAGTAATAGCATTGACAATGTACACTAACGTTAGTGTACATAGTCAATGCTAATATTTTTTTTAGGCTGTAATTTTTTATACTAGATCATATACGTTGGATACATTCTTAAAGACTCCAACACACTCCGTGATGCGTATTTTGATGACAATATGACTGAAGGGGTTAGTGTAATAAGTGTAATGGATCAGATGAGATAGAGCTTTGTTGCTGATAAAGAAACGCTGTTTCATTTGTCAGAATCTATCTTCTTATTTCTATAAGGGTTTCGTCTGTTACGTCCCTTTTTCTCTCGACCTACTGAACCGATTTTTAAGATTGATGTGTCATTTTAAAGCTAAGGATATAGCGCATGGTCGAACCCTAATTAAAAAGGTCATATCGTTTCGGGCTTCGCCCACCTGACCATTGCATTATCCTTAGATTGCACTTTAAAATGTTTACCATCTTTATTACAAGATGTTTAATGTGAATTGTAATTTAACAGTTGATTAAACTTACCTTCAGGTGGATTTTAAAGCCGGATGGTAAAAAAAATCATCTCTGTCACTTCATAATCAAAATACATGTACTTTAGGTTAGTTTCTCTCATACAGAATCATAAAATGAGCAATTTCGGCACGGTTTGCCTCATTATTTTTTAATAGAACTATGAAAAAGGCAGCTGGTTCAGTTACAAACCCTTAAAAATCTAAATTTTCTCTGGATCAAACTGGAAACCTTTGGATTCTAACCACTCACTTATATCATTCTAAATCAGACAACGTACAAGGCATATATATAAATTAAAATAAGTAATTAAATTAAAACCTAATTTGTTTTAAAGTTGTTTAAACTGCCATTAGTCTGTAAAACTGATTGTTTAAAACTCATTGAAATTCCGTATTGTATATAAGAGATTTCACATAATCTAATCATTATCAAGGTTATTATCTCAAAATTGCTTCCATGGATTATAAAAATAACAAATGGAAACTTTTCGTCATGCGGAAACACCTGATGTTGGATTTTAATTAAAGCAAGACCAAAACCCTCTCTCTAGAGACAACCTTCATTGTTTTAGCTGCCATCCCTCCGTCCATCATTACTGCAATCACATCCTAACCTGACATTTAAAATACCCGTACATCAATGAATTTCATCCTACTGCGGTGTATCGTTTGGTGTAATTCCGTATTGCACAATCATAATCTATATATTCTAACCATTTATATAATATTTTTGACCATAATTATCTACGATTTTTATTAGAAACATAAAGACTGCTGTTTAATGACTATAATCACAACAGCCCTATATATATTTTTATGTTAACTAAAACTAAACTATGTAAATTAATATGTTATAAAGATTATAAGGACTTTCCTAGCTATTTTCATAACATTTTTAATTACTTCATATCAGGTAGCCAAATTGTAACCAACTTTTAAAAACCACATAAGTTTGTAAAAAACGGTTTCTTAAAAAAAAAAAAAATTAAATAAAAATTGTAGGGTCATTTCAAAGCATAGATCCTTTAAACAAATTTAACACACATAAAACAAGTTGAATATTATTTTGTTGAGTAAACGTTTTATCTGTAATATTAAACTCATGCTTGTGAACAAAGCATAATTATATTTGAACAGAATGCAAAGCTTTGAGTAAATTATGATTTATTTTGTTAGTTAAAATTTAAACATTTAAAGCATAAATACAAAATTAATTTTTCCCAAAAAAATAAATAAATCTAATTACAAATTTCTCTACACCTAATGTTTTAAACAATTTTAGAGCCCTCTTTTGCAATCTACAATGGCTTTTCAATGTGTCTACTTTTATATTATTTTGACAAATTTTATCAGGTTATCCTTAAGGTTAAAAAGCAAAAACAAATATGTTACATACAATGTACGAGTAAAAAATATTCAATGAGATTTTCATTGGCCGGGATACTACTATCATAGTCATCTAGTATGATTCCGCTGCAACCAATTATTTCTTATTTCGTAGAATCATGACTGAAGTAATATTAATCTTTAGAGATTTCTCAGCATGAACTAACTAAACTCATTCTCTATGTGAGCTCTATTGTTGTGAATTCGCAATATCCATATCATGAACATTAATTAACTTTTCAATCAGCTACTAAGTTTGCCTCTGTTGCATCAACTCCTGCGTTTACTCAACATGGATTGCTAAACATTTACACTCTGAATTAACTGGATTGTTCAATCAATCCAGTTAATTCAGAGTGTAAATGTTTAACACAGAAGATTAACAAATTATAATATCCATCATAATTTAATTTACACGTGTTGGTGTTTTACTGCCTGACGTCGTAGGTTTGTAATTATTGAGCCATAGTCTAGTTTACACTACCTCAAGATGATTACTATAATATAAGTATAAAAAACAAACTAGACTTTATTAAATATATATTTAAATTTAGCTATAGTTTTTTATGTAATTTACACCGAAGTTCCATGTTCCATGTTTCTCTCATGTGAAATATGGGTGATATGTATCAGGATATTATTAATAATAGAGGATTTGAGTTTAAAATTCACCCACATCAACTCTTCAACCCAGTAAACAACATAAACACATGTTTGTTTTAATTGTAGATAGTAACAAGACCTTGATCTTCCAAACCTCAAAGACGCCATGTGAGATTACATTAGCCTACCACTTCATATTCGAAACTTACTTTATTTGTGATTTTTTAATATATGTCTCGAGGAATTAGCTGCCTTAATGTAACAATATAATACGTATGAAAAAAATTATGCCAAGAGACTTTAAAAGTAAATGTGATTAATTGTACAGAATTTATCGTTTTAGAAGTTCATAATTTAGGCATAATACGTAATAAATGCATTTATGTAGCATTTAATGTGCATTTATTTGATTACTGAGGTAATTTGGCTTTGTTTTCAGTTTTTTTTTTTTTTTTTTTTTTTTTTACATGATGAAATAACTATGAAATAACTAATTACTATGGTATACAAATATCCTCATATGATTAAATTTGAAGAAAATACTTTAAATGGATAGGCCTATTTGTTCATTTATACAAAGAAAAAACTTGTCAATTACCTCAGCCATAAAATAAAATTTTAACCTCTTGTCAGAGTTATTTAATTTCTCAACATACATAAACATGTCTTAGATTACCATATTTCTTATAAAATTTAGGCTAGGCATTTAAATTTGTTTCGTTGTATAATTGTATTTTTAAAATATTTATTACTTATAAGTCCAAACGTTTTGTATTTTAGGACTGAATACAATGTACGTACCGTATATTAATCAAGCTCCATCAACACAAACACTATTATAAAAATATGGATAATTAAAGTTATACTGAAAGCTACATTTATTACGATACGAGTAGGATATGAAATTATAAAAGCGAGCTCGTTTTATCACGCAATATCTTGGGAAGAAGATGGAAAGGATTTTGCGCTAGGTAATCCGTCTTTGTATCTGTCAGAGTTGTGTCCAATAGAACTTTGTGTAAAATTAGCAATAGCCTCGTCAAAATATATTATTTCATATAAACTGTAACTCGTGAAAAATACTCTTTTCATATTTTTTAATGGATAATCCACAAGATATGATAATTTAAAATTAATATCATACCAAAATGAATATACCATTTACGAATGGTTAATATGAACACAATTTGGACAACGTAACTTTAACTTCAATGGTAGACTTAATATATCATTTTTTTAAACCAAACTTTGATACTATGAGTACCTATTCAATGATAATTTATGTATCAGAATTGATCTACACCTAATATAAAAATTTATACATGCAGGGGTGTTTTATCAAATGAAAGTTGAACAAAAGAAAATCGTTATAGTAATTTATTATGCTAATATTTACAATAATATTACATATAGAATACATGATATAAACATACAGAAATACACAGTAGATATTGTCTAAGAGACATTGGAGTGATATGTGAGGATTGAAGGGAAAGTCCAGGGAAGATATGTCGAGAGATGATATACTGTAGGAATACGAAGCGATATTACCTCGCACGACCCTGTCTAGTGCGCGTGCTCCACTTGCCCCACGGTTTCGGGGCTATCTCACAACAGGTCATTTGACCCGGAGGGTTAATAGGCAGAAAAAATGGGCGTTAAGCACAGGTCACTTGCCCCGTCAGAAGAGAGGGAGCTACAGCCCCTCCCCCAACGGCCGTAAGTTGTGTTACAGTTCAGTTTAATTAGAACAAGGATGATTTTGTTAAATCACCATTTGGTTAATCTAATATTCTCGTGTGAGTTTTAAATTACTATGGTATATAATTTTCCACGTTCGCGGCGTCGAGGTTTTTGCTCGGACCTCATTACCATCCTGAAAGTAAAAATTGTAAAACCCACCATAGCAGCAACACTGCCCAGTAAAAACCCACGTGGTCCCGAAATGCATTATACTATTCAGCAGTGTTGTACAAAGTTTCAGATTTCTAGCTCAATCCTAGCTTAAAAATAAATCATATTGTAAAGAAGTGCAGCTTGGGAGCGATCGCTCCCATGCCGCCACGAACGTGTTAAATTATTCAATACACTTAATGCAATGTTACTAATGAAAACTAATAAAACAAAAACTAATAACAATGTTCTCATAAACAATGTTAATGAGAAAACTAGTGAAGAGCTTTCGCGCCCAGGCAAGGGAAGGTGGAAGAGAGACAGGCGAGAGAGGTGAGAGAGCAGGCCGTTAGGGAAGGGGCTGCAGTTCCCTCTCTTCTGCTGGGGCAAGTGACCTGTTCTTATCGACAATTTTTCTACGTATCAACCTTTCGGGGCAAATAATCTGTTTTGAAATGGCCCTGAAACCACGGGGCAAAATAGCTACACCCGTTTAGTATAGGGCACTGCTCTTTTGCAACTACTACCTCGACAGTCACAAAGGAAAATTAGTTACAATCGGGTGAAATAAAGCAAACCTTTTACCAATTGTCAAGAAATAATATTGGAGTTAAATTTTCTAATCATAATTTTAATCATGTAAGGCATTTAAATTCTAAATCAAGTTTAAATCAAAGAAACGTGCAGAAAAGTATATAGAGGTGCTAAAAATAGTACATGTTTATTCTGGGACAGACTAATTTAAGGAAATATTTTAACTAAAAAATATATATAGAGCTGTAAGTTTACCTGAAATATTATGGATAAAAAATTTATCACAGCTTAATAAAAAAATAAATACTGCAAATTCATTGGAATGAAATTTATTAATGGGATAACTTATAAATAATATCATTGTTTAAGTAATTTTAACTTTTGCCTTGGAAATCCCTGATATTTGGATGGACAGGTCTAGCTTATGTGTGTTGCTATAATATATGATATTTAGGCCGGTGTGTAGACGAAGTTAGAGGAACAAGGACGACGGTTATTTGGTTCTGGACATCTAAGGGCACTTATAGTAAATGGTACAGAGAAAACTAAACAATAAATTCTAGACTGGCACATTAGACATTGACGGAAACAGTAAATTTTATTATTTAAACTTAGCAAAGTTAAAATATATTTCTTGTTAATCTTCTTTGTTAACGGGTTTAAAAGTTTATAACAAGCTTTGTTGGATTTTTGTCAACTTATTTTAAGCCAACTTTATTTATGATGTTCAAACATTGTTGTATTGAAATGCTCTTGAACTGAAAACTTCATAATACAAAATCAATTAATATTTAGTGATTGGTATGTGACTACGAATCTATCTTCTTATTTGTATAAGGGTTTCGTCTGTTACGTCCCTTTTTCTCTCGATCTACTGGACCGATTTTTAATATTGAGTTTTCATTTTAAAGTTTAGGATATGCCGCAGTGACGAATTAATTGTAATTAAAAAGGTCACATTGTTTCGGGCCTCGCCCCCCTCGACTTTAATTTATTTCTAGAGGGCGCTTTAAAATGTTGACCAACTTTTATTGTAAGTTCTTTAATGTGAATTGTAATTTAACAGCTGATTACCTTCAGATGAATTTTAAGAGCCAGATAGTAAACAAAAATAGATCTCTGTCACTTCATAATCAACATTCATGTACTGTAGGTGAGTATCACTCATACAGAATCATAAAATGCGCAATTTGCGATCGGGCCACCTTGTATAGATTTAGTGTTCTTTAACATTGCTTCATTAACACTTTTTCTCGCATTTTTTTTTATTTTTTGTATTTGTATTAAGACAATATATAAAAAACAATATAGATTAGGATTGAACACATTTAAATTTTAGAAGACTCTTTATAAGCTTATTTTGGTCTTCATTTATAATAATAATTAAGTTCAGCTTACAAAACAAGGAAAACTGTGAGAAAGGGAAAGGAGGAAAATGGAAACATTTAATTGAAGAAGATAAGCATGCGTTGTAGAAATAAACAGGAATATGTAAATGTACACAGGAAACTTCATAAAACCATGAAAACATTGACCCAAGCAGAATTGATTTTTTAGTAAGACCCTTTGAACGGGCAGTTTTGAAAATCTTACTTTGTGAAATGCATTAAATATTTTTGCAAAATTCTACAAACATAACCGCAAAAATTTACTGTATACAATATACAAAGCGCCGCCCTGCAGCAAGTACACCTCTCTATCATACTACATACAAAATATATCCGATTTCTAAGGTA
>CM061532.1:19562007-19603358 GCA_030545055.2 Neoaliturus tenellus | reverse complement strand
GTTGAGTAACACCTTATTTTGATTTAATTTTTGTATATGTCAGCTTCTTTGACATAAGCTACTTTTTTTGTTTTTATCGTTTCATTCTAAATCACACAACCTTTAACTTAATAGCACGTACATAAAAAGTCCTGTACCCTTTTAAAACATTGCACTGAAAACGAAACTCGTGGAAAACAGTTTATTGTAATTTTCTTCAAACAATCAACATAAATTATATATATATATATATATATATATATATATATATATATATATATATATATATATTTCTAAATTGAAATTAGAACACTATTCGGATAGTAAAAGCGTTAGGATCAGAGATCGGAGTTTGGTTTCTTGTTAATTTGTTGAAATTACTCGACTGAGCCAATGCTGGTGGCCAGGACTGGATGAAACTTTAACTTGGAAGCAATTATTGGAAGAGTGGAAGGCGGTTAAATGTTGTTAGCAACACAAACTTGTGGAGGTATTTTCGTTACTGACTGATAAAGTGCTTTTTTTCAGCAATATACGATGAGTATACTTTTCCCTTAAAGTTTAAACAAGAAATAAATAAATAACCTGTTGCGTGTTACTAATAATTTTCCTATTACATTAACTTTGTACTTAAACGTGTAAAAGATATTTTTATGTTTATAAATAATATTATATTTTAATAACAGTTGCAAAGTATCTTTTAAATAATTTGTTATAAAAATGTTTATAAATTAAAAATTGGTCTCGTTACGATGTTTGAGGGTCCCTTTTAAGTAATTTTTTTTATAAGTACATCCAGTAATGAAGAATAGATCTATAGCATATTGTTTTACTATTTTTAGTATAAAATTAAATGAAACTTTAGTTATAGGTGCCCATTTGATTTATATGTTAAGCCAGTCTCAAGTTCCTATTAAGTACTGGAGATAGACTACTCAGGCCAAAGTCTAATCGGTTTGTTATCAATCAATTGAACTACTGTACAAAGTCGATTTTTTTAGTTAGTGTTTTTCTACACCAGTGCCATTTTTTACCGTTTTGACGGGGAACGGTCCAAACCCCAGTCTTGTAAAACATCCAACATCCAACATCGACCAGTTGTTAGAAAGCATCATTAATTAATAGCCCAATGACAAATGGCAACTGGGTCCGGAATCAAACCTTTAAAAGCTACTGACTTTTCTCAGGATCGAACCGGCAACCTTTGGATTCAAAGGCGAGCACTATAGTCGGGGGCAATAGGACAGGCGGGTGAAGGTCAAGCGAATTAACATTGTAGTTAAATGACAAAAAATCAGCTGGCTTATTAAAAGACTTGACCTTGACACATTGCTCCTGTTCTATTGCTCCCGACCTTGACCTGTTCTATTGCTCCCGACTATATAACCACTCAGCTACCCAGCCAGTTTGAATTTGAAGATCAGGCCTGGTTATTTGTAATTTACTGTTGATGTAACAGTCAATAAGTTTTGTATTTATGATAATCACCATAGATCATAAAATGTTACAGGTTTTATATTTCATTTGAAAAGCTACTAATTGTTCGTAGAATTTTATTTTTAAGATGTATAAAATACATTTAAATTAATTTAAAATGTGCAAACCATTGAATAACAAGTACAAGTTTTTCTTACAAAAAAAAAAAAAAAATAATAATAATACGAGAATAATAGTAATAAAATAAATAAATAAAAATAGGTGAGAGTAGTCTACTTTTTTATGGTAAATTAAAATTTGTTTGATTTTGTAATTGATAAAAGAAGAAAACTAAACCCCAATACTCATAACAATTTGAAAACAAAATTATTCGAAAAGTGTTTAAAATATTTTTTGTCATAAGTAAGCAGACGATATATTTAGTATATAAGTGTATATTTATAATGAAAAACATTTAGCGAAAATTGATTTGGAAGTAAGTAAACTTTTATTCAAAATGGTAACAAATTAGAAATGAAATTAATCAAATATTCGGGACAGTAAACGGTATGGTTTACTTTTCTGTTCACAGTATCCTCTGACATGTAAACCCTCTCATATTGATTACAAGTTTTAATCAAGTAAATGCGACCCGATGATTTGGTTTCTGATACCGACATTTATTTGTTTTACATCAATAGGTTTGACGTTATTAGTCTCCGGTAAATCAAATACAATAGTAGTTTACATCACTAGAGCAGAAAGTGGCTTTTTTCTGTGTTTAATTGTGTTTTACGAGCGAGGCAAAGCCGAGCTCGGAAATTGCGATTAAGTATAGAAAAAAAAAATACGTTCTGTCCAAGTGATGAAGAACGTTTTTCATCATAGCCTACTGCAAAAGTATAAAATTACTTTCAAAATATCTAATTTAAAAGTAAATGAATTAAAATGTCATTATCTGTTTGCGTTTAGCAGTTAACTTCTATCTTAATTGAAATATTCCTTACAAACGGATAATTATTCGTGGAATTGAAGAAAATGTAAAAATCTTGCATTAGGTATAGGCCTAATTGTTGTCTGCCAGTCATTTTTTTACATTGGCCTATTTGTTTTGGATTAGTATGATTTTCTAAAAATAATAATAATAAAAAAAACATTTTTGGGGTTAGCGCACATAAAAAAATTAACACATATTTTTACGGTGCACTTATGAAAGGCTGCAGATAAGGCCAACTTTTTGGAGTAAATACAGGGTAGAAAACGGCTGTTGTGTGTGCAGTAGGCCTATGATGAAAATTATATTTTTATAACCCTGCACGAAAACAGCCTATTTTATTCTCTCAATAGTATAAGGAATGTTTCTTTTTTGTCCTAAGGACTGAAAAATCAGCGAGAATATATTTAGGTCCTAGGACTGAAAATCAGGTGTTTACTAAGTATATTACTATATTGTGATGCAGAATTTTGAAATCCAAATGTTTTAAAAAGTATTTTTTGTAAATAACAGAAATGTAAACGCTGCATATTACTTACTTTGTATGACCTCGTAAATACTACTTTATAGTTAATATTGCTAACGATTTAAAGTCTAATTTTGCATTATGATAAATAAACGTTGTTCAGCATTCGGAGCAAAAGTGTTATTTTATGCTTAATCGTTGTTAAAAACTCGGCTGCGCCTTGTTTTTAAAACACGATTACTAATCAAAAATACCCAATTTTGCTCAAAGTGATGAAACTACTTCACTTCCAAAATCGTCTTTATTGGTTTCCACAGTTCCTATAACAGGTCTTTGAATTTTTTTTTTTTTTTTTTTTTGTAAGTGTAAAGATTTGTTTTTTTTTATATTCATCATTTGATAGAAAAAGGTTTACACAACACACAAGTGAGCAATTATAGTTCATTAGCGGAATTAAAATGAACGCCTACATAATGAAATGATCAGTTGCGTCGACAAAACATTGTGAAAACCACGATAAATCTAGCGGAATGGGCACTTTTACGACATTCGTGCTTCACATTTCCCAGTTCTGCGTTGGCCGAATGTCTAAGTATGGAACGTGTCGGGTTCAGTGTGTATATTGTTCATTACATTATTAGGGTTCCAATATGCTTGATGTTTCAATTAAAAAACCTGAAACAACGCGTATTTTAAATTCCATAAGAGATAAAATTAAAACAATAAAAATATTACTTATTTTAACACAAATATTTTAGGATTTTATCCATTACTAGAGAACCCGTGCTGCTCCGCAGCATTGACATTAGATACAGATAGTGATAATTTAATAATACTAACAATGAAATTAATAATTCTTAGTATTTCGTGTGTCTTAAGAACCACAGTATATGAAACTGAGTTTGAGAACACAAAAAGAACACAACTAAACAAATATATAAAAAAATAAATATCATCTCATTTAGTCAATCTACAGTTACATGATTGAAATTAGCCGATGTTTTTGTAGACGTGTTAATAAACAAAAATAGTTAGCGCTTTTATGTGAACATTGTTTTAGTATGCATCAATAAATCCAAAATATGAAACGGTGAAGGGTCGTCACAGAAAAACAACTTAGGTATGACACATTAAATAACATGAACACAATAAACATATACCTACTGTGGTTTCTTTTATTTAAACGGACATGGTAAAATAATTAATGAAAGGGAGAGATAAGTTGCAAAATTAAAAGGATATGTGGAATCTATATTTAGTAATACCATTGACTATGTACACTAACGGAATAGACCTCTCATCCAATGCATTTAGTTTGAGGCAAAATTTTTGAAGTTTCGTGTACGCGGCGCCAGAGTTGCTGCCATCGATATTGTTATTATTCAGCTGGGTTTGCAGTGGTGCCAAAACACTTTACCACAACATAAAAATAACCCTCAGTTATAAAACATTCCATTCTTGGTTGAGAAGACTGGTAATACTGATTTATCTATCAAATGTCACTTGTTCTTCATGTACCCCGCAGAAGATCACTCCACCGTCAATAGGTTTCAAACACGCCTATGCTATGAGAAGTCTATTCATGTTAGTGTATATAGTCAAAAGTAACACCATTGACCATGTACACTAACGTGAGTAGACTTCTCATAGCATAGTCGTGTGTGAAACCTATTGACGGTGGTGCGATCTCGTGCGGCGTACATGGAAGTACGTAACTTATGATAGATAAATCGGTATTACCACTCTTCTCAACCAAGGATGAAACATTTTATAGCTGAAAGTTATGTTTATGTTTTGGTAAATTAGTGTATATAGTCAAAAGTAACACCATTGACCATGTACACTAACGTGAGTAGACTTCTCATAGCATAGTCGTGTGTGAAACCTATTGACGGTGGTGCGATCTCGTGCGGCGTACATGGAAGTACGTAACTTATGATAGATAAATCGGTATTACCACTCTTCTCAACCAAGGATGAAACATTTTATAGCTGAAAGTTATGTTTATGTTTTGGTAAAGTGTTTTTGCAGCATTGTAAATTCAGCTGAATAATAACAACATCGATGGCAGCGACTCTGGTGCCGCGTCCACCGAACTTACAAATTTTTTCCTCTAACTAAATGCATTAGATGAGAGGTCTATTCACGTTAGGGTAAATAGTCAATGGTAATACGCTACATGAAAATTTTAAACAAAAAGCTTTATTTAACATTAAAATGCACGTGTGAGTATGCAGATGCAGAGTTGCAAACTGGCTTTAGATTTTTAATCGAGACATTACTCGAAAAAGGCATAAACAACTGATTCAACTATTTTTGATATGAATTTTAAATAAAAAATCAAAAGCCCAGGTGATAGGTTGTTACATTGGAATGTGAATTTACAGCAAACCAGTTGACAGGAGTACCTAACACACTGACTTATGGCAAAACCAAGGATGATATTTACTCCATAACTGGAGCTTGCACTGCGATGAAGTTTTTTTTTAGGAAAAGCGTATTGTTGATTCTTGTGCGAATTCGCACGTGTTCACCCAGTATAAACTTAATTATGGAAAAAGTAAATGGTCGTCAAATAAACCATAACTTAAGTCAATCGTAATTTACAGAGGCTTACAAACGATTTGAAAATGGAGCTATAATATATTTCAACTAATTAATAAAATGGTCTATATTATTAAGAAAATTTACATTGGTTGTTATTCTTGCGTTTATTAAACGAAATTGTGATTGGAAGTCAGCAATTTATTTAAGCGTATCAGACCAATAATAATACTACAACCTAATTAGAACTGGATAAAATGCCTTCAATTAAATTTAAATTCCAGAAGACCATGATTAAAAATTATGTTGGATAAAATTATATAGCGCATCATGCTTGCCCAATTTTTATTATCATCAGGAGCTTAATGGAAGCTGAATGATCCACAACTTTTTAGACCAAAATAAACAGAATTTCTAACCCATAATTAAATGTATTGCACTTAAATGTAGGCCTAATACAATTTTTGAAACATATTGTAATGTCTCAAAATTAACCTATTCTAACGATCGATATCTCCAAAGAAAGCCAAAACTTCAAGGATTATTAAGTTTTCCTTAAACTCAAAACATCTCAAATATAAATTGAATTATGAAGCATCGATAACTTATTTTTATGTTTTTATGTTTATTTTTATGTTTATCGAACTTAAATTTTTACACTCAATGACTCATATGAAAGCTTGTATTCCAGAGATGGTTCTTGGACCAAAACATATAGCTTAACATAAATATAACTGTAAACATTTATCTTTAATTCAATTCCAAATTCTGGAAGTTATAAAATTTATATGTTTTTAGGTAGAGTAATATAATAAATAATCGTTATCTAACGATCAATATCTCAAAGAAAGCCAAGATTTCAAGGATTATTTGAAGACCAAAACATTTAAAATATCTTAAGTAGAAATGGAGTTACGTATCATAGATTGCAGATAAGTCATACAAATAAAAATAAATTATGATATTTGGAATGCTGTAGCGAGCTTCAATATGGTCCGATTTTTATCTTTAAAGACTCATATGAAAGCTGGTATTCCAGAGATGGTTCTTAGACCAAAACATATTGCATAACATATCTAAAACTGGAAAATTGTATCCTTAACTCAATTCCAAATTCTGGAAATTATCAAATTTACGCTTTTAGGTAGAGTAATATAGTAGATAAATAAATACCAATTCCAAAGATCAATATCTCAAAAGAAAGCCAAGATTTCGAAGATTATTTGAAGATCAAAACATATAAAATATCTTAAAAAGAAATGGAGTTATGTATCATTAATTGAAGATAAGTCATAAAAATTAAAATAAATTATGTTATTTGGAAGTAGATAAATAAATACCAATTCCAAAGATCAATATCTCAAAAGAAAGCCAAGATTTCGAAGATTATTTGAAGATCAAAACATATAAAATATCTTAAAAAGAAATGGAGTTATGTATCATTGATTGAAGATAAGTCATAAAAATTAAAATAAATTATGTTATTTGGAATGCTGTAGCGACCTTCAATTTCGTCCGATTTTTATATTCAAAGGCTCAAATGCAAGCTGGTATTCCAGAGATGGTTCTTAGACCAAACAATGTAGCATAACATATCTAAAACTGGAAAATTGTATCCTTAACTCAATTCCAAATTCTGGAAATTATCAAATTTACGTATTTAGTTAGAGTAATATAGTAGATAAATAAATACCAATTCTAACGATCAATATCTCAAAAGAAAGCCAAGGTTTCGAGGATTATTTAAAGACCAAAACATATAAAATATCTTAAAGAGAAATGAAGTTATGTATCATTGATTGAAGATAAGTCATAAAAATTAAAATAAATTATGTTATTTGGAATGCTGTAGCGACCTTCAATTTCGTCCGATTTTTATATTCAAAGGCTCAAATGCAAGCTGGTATTCCAGAGATGGTTCTTAGACCAAACAATGTAGCATAACATATCTAAAACTGGAAAATTGTATCCTTAACTCAATTCCAAATTCTGGAAATTATCAAATTTACGTATTTAGTTAGAGTAATATAGTAGATAAATAAATACCAATTCTAACGATCAATATCTCAAAAGAAAGCCAAGGTTTCGAGGATTATTTAAAGACCAAAACATATAAAATATCTTAAAGAGAAATGAAGTTATGTATCATTGATTGAAGATAAGTCATAAAAATTAAAATAAATTATGTTATTTGGAATGCTGTACCGACCTTCAATTTCGTCCGATTTTTATATTCAAAGGCTCATATGAAAGCTGGTATTCCAGAGATGGTTCTTAGACCAAAACATATTGCATAACATAACTATCAATGGAAAATTTTATCTTTAATTCAATTGAAAAATCCGGAAAAAATCACATTTATGTTTATAGGTCGAGTAATATAGTAGATAACTAAATACAAATGTTTGATGGCAAATCTGTGCATTCTTACCTTTAATTTAAGACCAAAATTATCAAAATCGGTCGGTTAGAATAGCCAAACAAATCCGGAAAAGACGATTAAAATTTAACTTCCATAAGAAATACACAGGGAGGAAATTTAATTTGTGTGTAAATCGAGCAATATGATGGGAAAGTGAATCCCGATGCTTGATGGCTCATCTGTGAATGCACACCTTTAATTTAAGACTAAAATCATGAAAATCGGTCGGGTAGAAGAGCCAAACATTACCGGAAAAGAAAAACCCAATTTTTTAAATATATAGATTACTGTTGGAACGTATTAAACAAAGAAGTCTCAAAATTACAATTTATCCGTTCTAAGATACGTTTGTGTCACGAATGCAAATCGATTTCTCTTGAGAATAAACCCGTAGTCAGTTGCTGTAACCGTTACGTTTGGAAATCTCCTGCCTTTAAAATAAATACCCCCCGTCGCAGCAGACCTGCGTACTCAGCGAATTTCCAAATTAGTAATAATAATTTTGACCAGATAAACCTGTGAACAAAATTTCATCACGTGCTCATAGGGAAAGAGTATGCAGGTATGCTGCCATGGAGAACACTAAAAATAGGTTTTTAGCTTTAAAAAAATTATTTCGACTATATGACGCCATACATAAGTTTAATATATATCTGTCCATAAATAAAGGAGTTTGCCTATTTTCCATATGATTAACGTAGGAAAAAAGTATGCAAATTTGCTAAAATGATAAGCACAAAAACCAAGATTTTTCACCATAAATAGATTTATCTTAACCAAATGAAGCTGAATACCAAGTTTCATCAAAACATATTGGTTAATAAGTGAAATATTAATACATCCTTATTCTCAATAAGATTAACATTGGAGCCCCAAAATACAATGTACTGTCTTTAGACTTTTTAATATCTCGGTAACCAATGGAGATAAAGCAAAGCTTCAAAATACTAAATTGTGTGTTTTTTGAGCTAAATCCAATGGTAAAAATAAAAATTTAAAATTTTCTAAAATTACATATGAAAAATGCAAAAAAACCCATTTTTGGGGTACAAAACCCCCTAAACTACCCCTTCCGGTAGGTCGATATGTCTGGTTTACGAAAAGCGGCCAGCGGCCAGCGGGTAGTACGGGCCCAGTACGGGCCAAGCGATGTTTCTCTAAAACGCCAACAGGTAGGCTACCAACCAGCACTGTAAAACACGTAGAGGAACCGCAACGCAAGGCCCGCGGAATTATGGTGAGACGGCATTTGGTTAAGTTTGCTATGTTAGGTCTCTTTTAATTTACAATTGTTTAGTTTCGCACCTGGAAATCGTTGCTCGGACTAACTTTTGAGAAGTTCCTGTACTAATTCCTGCGGTGATAAAACTGTGTAATTAGGTTTATTACTTACCTTTTACTATGTTAATACAATCGTGAGAAGTTCGTCTGAATTCGACTAACCTTCCTTTGAATCTGCCCTGATTTTGTTTTCAATGTCAGTGGGTAGTATGGGCCTCGACATCAATTGTTTTATCTTGTATTTTTTAGGTCCGAATTTCGAAGTTTACAAAAAGAGGAAGGCGAAGGTCTTGGGGATTGGTTGGAGAAAGATATGACGTTTGCAGTGGCGGTTATTAGTTTTCCTACTGATTTATTTTGAGATGTAGGGTTCGGTGGGTAGTATGGGCACTTAAGGAAATAATGATATATATAATTTACACTTTTTGTTAAATGAGGTGAATTACAACCTCTAAAGTTTTATACATATTTTATTTCTAATTTAAAATATGCTTAGGCCCGAAAAGTTCCGTTTTTGCTTGATTTTCTGCGTTTTTGTAAGGCCCATACTATCCGGGATTTTCTGATTCTTTAAAAATTAGAAACTAAAATTTAAACCTCATAATTTTACCTTACAGTGGGATATATGTTTCAAAGCTACTAATATAAAGACCATATTATAAATAAATGGATTTTCGTGGGTTTAACCATATTTTTAAAAAAATTTTAAATTATATACAATTATTACTTTCTTAAGGAAACCGTACTACCTGGCGCTCCCCTAAATATATCATTTATTTCCCTAAATGGCCAGATGTTAGAAATCAAATGTTGTTTCTAAGAGCTACTTTCATACATTCAGAACTGAAACTTCAGTCATTAATGAGATATCAAGGCAAATACATCATTGAGGAATTCTTGACTTTGATGAAAATTATACCAATTAATTTTCATGCAACCGAATTTCAGAGGAGCAATTTAGAAGGGTATTTCAATGGGAAAATTTTATATTTAGGTGTGATATGAATATCGTAGACAAATAACATCAAACTATAATATAATTTCATATATTTTAATATTGCCATGATATTTTATATTACGCACATATTTCCATCATTGTAAGTATCGTTTAAGTGTATTCGTAAGCATAATAGAGTGTAAATGAAAGTCCAATCATGTGAGGTTTTTAAATCATTTTAATCATTTCATAGGTAGGTTATGCACGGAACAGATTAGGTTAATATTTCCATATAATTCCATTTCCCCGCCCTTTTAGGTTTCTTTCTCCTTTCTATTTTAATAAGGTTCACGCTTCGCAAACTAGGTCCTACATGAAATTAATTTCCTCGGTGACATTTTTTTACAACAATTTTTTTAATGAATAACAATTATGCTACTCAATATTCTGAGTAAATTAATTTTAGGTATAATTACGTAAAAACTTCTCATAAATGGTGTTTGTATATATTAAATTTGATTCCAAACTAAAAACAAGTAAAAAGTTAATATTCGTGGCAGGAACACCAACTGATTATACCACAAGGTGTGGCGGCAGTGGATTGTTTTTAATCCACTTAAAATGCTGGTTTCATGTACGTGACCGCTGGTTTGTAATGCTGGGAATGGTAGTGATGGGTGGGGGGGGGGGGGGTGAAAAGCATTTAATATTTTACAGATCTTCTTTTAAATCAATTAAGACATTTCCAACATAGAGACAGGTTAGTCGTGTCACTTTACTTAGGTAACCCGCACATGGTGAATGTTTGGAAGCTAACTCGTTACTTAGCTGCAAATGACCAATAGGCCTACGTATCGTCATCATATATACGTCATACAGTTCTAATCCATTTTGCTAGCTGTTTTATGTTATTTCAAGCAACACTTTGACAGCTTGATTTATTTATTTCAGAACTAAAAACTTCCTTAAATCGAACATGTTTTAAGTATAAATTATTAATAAGTCATTAAAAGAGGTTCATTATAATAAAGTGTACATACCCTAAATACTAAATTGCAAAGTCTATGTTGTATGACTGTAAGAGGAGGAGGTAAGGGATATTTCCATTAATCGTAAAGAATATTTGTGTGATACAACGTAAATTCTTAAATTTACAGAGGGATTGTATCTCCAGTAGGGATATAAAAGGTATCTGATTTCACCAATAAGTTATGTTAAAATTAAGTAGGTCCAGGAGAATGAACAAACCAATTTTATGTATCTTCATGTAGTTTTATAGTATACAGAAAAACAATAATAATTTCTTAACAGTTTTTATTCTAACATTTATAAGTTGCACTAATTCAAATAGCATAGTGAAAATAAGAAAATGAATACGTTATTTTTCTAAAAACTAACTATGAGTGCTTATAATATTCTAAATTTGGACAAAATTATATACTTTTAAGACTTCCTAAAAAAAGCAACCATCCAGAAAATATATAGGCCAAAAATATACGTAATCATTCTGGCTCCCTTTAACATAAGAGATCTCCATCAATATGAGGGCACAATATGTGTGCTGAGTGGTCAATCACCCTCTGTATAAAATTATCTCTAATCAGTTGCTTCTATGGAGCATGTTTAATTATCTTCTACGGTATTTAAAAATACAAAATAAATATGTATTACGTCATTTCTTCTCTGTATTTTCTGATGTGACCTATTTTTATTTATTTTTGTTTTCAATTTAAACATATCGTTTCCTGTCACTGTCACTGTCACGGTGCTCCGGGGCTGCTTCGTCCCCAGATGTTGCTGCAGCATCTGAAAAATATTCATTGACTCGTGGACGAGCACTCTTTAAAAACAAAAATCGTTAAAAATAGTTACCCGTACGAACAATAATAGTTTTAGAGTATACTTGTCTCAAAGTATACTGATAATACCAATAAAAAGTAAAAGATTAGATAGGTTAAACTATTTATAAATTTTTATATAAAATGCCATACAATAATGCCATGAAAACAAAATGTGTTTTTTCGTTTCTTTGAAGATTAAGTTCAAAGAGTCATGCCGTTGGTAGTACAGTTTAAACTTGAAGGCAAAAAGCATTGTTCCAAGAGTAGATTTTACAGCACAAAGAAGAATTCTACGGCTTCTGAAAATCTCCTGAAAGTACCTCCTCAATTGTTTTCCTCTGTACTAAAAAGTTCAAAACTAAATATTTTTAGGAAAAACATTTCCTCTAAACTCTAACAATTGATTTTTCAAATATTAATATATTTTATTTAGGTTTAAATATACAAACAAGGGTTTTGTTTGAAAAACATAAATAATATGAATGTTTACACAAGTGAGAATGTACAGTTGTTGAATGTGTACAGAGAGCGCGGAACGAAAAACTGCTCAGGATAAAGCACAAACGCGCTTGCCATGTTCTCTATCAACGGACATTGTATTTTAAAAACTCTGCACTCTTCCATACGGATAACAATTTTAACAAAGCTTAACTTTTCATTTCATTTGCTGAATAAAATTGTTCGCTAGTTAAACAAGGAAATGTCTATTGAAATTTAAACCCCAGTATTGCAGACAATTTTAAATTATTTATAAATAAATGAAAAAATAAATAAATAAAGGTCTTTATTTTTTATCAAATTTTAGTACAAGACTGTTTTTTTTTCAAATTGACTCATGTCAAACACGTACAGAAAACAAAAATAATCTTATAATATTTAAAGAAAATTAATACTAAAACCATTGACTATGTCTCATCAAATGCTTTTTGTTTGATACCAAAATTTTTTGCTTTTTTAAATGCCGACAGTATGAAATTGATGCAAAGTTTGATCGCAATGCTATTTTGGAATCGGCGATCCTTTCAAGGTTGGGTTTGAGGCATTGTTTCCTACAATTGAATAAATTTTATTTTAATTGTGTTCAAAAGGGTCGAGAATTTCTCAGTGGGCCGTCCCCTGTACTGTAGTATTTCAATGACACATGTTCCCATATAACTTGGAAATTTTAGGAACACCCATAAATCTTCAAATAAAAAATAACAAATAAGTTACCTATAAAATTGCAAAATATGTATTACATGAAAATCCTAAAAATATTAATAATCGGTTGGATTTCAACATGTATATTTTTTTATGTCATCCATTTTACTGCTGACAATACACCAAGAGAATCTATTACTTTTAAATATAACAAAAATTTGAAAATGTTCTTATTACCTACTTCATTACTTAACAGAAATACCAATTTTATAAAAGCAAAAGACACTAATTAAAGACGGCTTTAATTTTTGAAAAGTCTCACCTTTGCACGTGCCTTCAGCTTTACAGGTACTCACAAAAAAATACTCAGTTATGTTGTAAGTTACGGAATGAAAATAATCAAAACATTATTATGCATTGTGATGCATTTTTTATAATCATGTATCTCTCAACTAACTTGTGTTAGCTCACTGGAAACAATCGTGCTGGAGTCTCACAGGCGTAAACTGCCAGCGTTTTGAGTTGTGCCATTGCTTTTGATCAACTTCTGTTTGTATTCTTGATATAAAATATGAAGTTTTCAAGTGATGTCAAAATTTTATTTTTTTGTTCAGAGTAATTCATATGTACTGCTTAAATCAGTACGAGATAATATTGAACAATATTTGAAGCTATTTAGTAAATCAATTAACTACAAAGGCATATTAAAAATACATACATCAAATACATTTGATGTGAGTCATTTTCAAAACACAATGTAGGGGTTTACATAGATTTTATAGACATATTATAACACTAACATAAACTTAAAACATAATATATAACATCTTAGTATTACACTTTATCTTAAAATATTTGAGCTTAGTTACAATATCTCGGTACTTTTTTAACCATACACATACCATTCCTAACGTAATTAGGATTATTTAATGATTAGTCATGATGTTAGTTTTTCGTCATTCTGTCTTTGTATATCATCCCGATATTTTATTTGAAATAAATATAATTTTATTGTACAAATTCGCTTGGAAACGTTGGTGATATAAATATTTTCACAGGGCAAGAAGCATAATTTTCCAACCGTTGTAACAAATGGATACTTTAGCTTAACAAACATGGCATTTCTTTATCGCTAGAAAGGTTTTTGTTTCATTTTTCGTAATGTTCAAACAGTGATTGCTCTCTTTTTTTTCTACTTGTACTTCGAAATGATTGGAATGAATTTATTTTTAAGAATCTTTACGTATAATGCATGATACATTTAGTAACCAAACCAACTACTACTAGGATTTACTCATTTAATAACTATTAATAAATTATTAGCGAATTTACCCATATGGAATACGCTTTTACGGTATGGTAAGACCTAAGCCCGGGACCATGTTACTTTTTCATTTTGAGAGCCCCAGAAGCCAAAAACACCATTCGTCTAACAACATCCCATGGCAGCAAACCTACATACTCAATACTCATTCCTATGATGTTTAAGGGGAAAATACAAAATCTCAAGATCCTTTGGAAATTCGCTGAGTACGCAATTCTGCTGCAACGGGGGTATGTTTATATACAATTAAAATTGTAAAACTAAATTATTTAAGAGTAAGTAGCTTATTTTTTTTATTAGTTAAACTCAATGACATTGTTTTAACTATCTACCTTGATCCTAAAAATACACTATCATAAAATTAGGTTGGTTTTGCCATAAGTTAGTTTTTATGTTTTTTCGTTAGCGAATGTTTCTATTGTAAAGGCATGGGCAGGAATCCAATCCTATCACCAACCGTACAAAAATTCTTCTGAATCGAATATCCCCATCTCGTCTTAGAGTCACACACACAAACGTCATCAACAACTCTTTTCAGTCGGAATTAGTTTTCTCAGTGGCAAGCAAATGCAATTTTTTCGTTGTTTGTATTCTAAGTGTGATTGTGAACCATCTCACCTAAACTTAGCCCATATTCTTCAAACTTATAAACATGAGCTTTGGTTATTTACGTTTTTGTTAACGTTATTATCAGTATGACCCGATTACATAATAATACGTTAAGCCACTATATGTGACACGACGAGGATAAATTTGGATTGATAAAATTAAATCTGTCTTGTATTAAATGAATTTTTCATTATTCACTTATACGAAGTTACTCGTTAAAATGAAACCTAACGTAGAAATTAAATACTGTATAAGACGTATCATTTATTAGATATAATTAAAGTATCTCCTACTTCAAATCTTTTACAATGTGCCATATCCACTTAAAGAAATCGGCCAAGATAAAAGCGTCTTTGGAAGTGGAAAAGCCAGGGACCGTCTTAATAAACATCACGCCACTATATTGCCGATGCTTTCCTTCATATTTATTTCATGAGTTGGCACCGATAAGATATTAGGTTTCCTTTCATTCTTTTACAAACATTTTCACGTTGATTTACTTTTTTAACACTGTTACTTGGGTTTTTGGGAGTAAACTTAAATTATTTGCATATAAATTTCTTACAGATAATTTGAATTTGAAGTGAGATATCGTTAAGAATGATATAAAAATTAATTTAAAGTACCAGGAGGACCGAGCGTTGCTCGGTGAAATATTAGTAAATTTAAATATCAGAATAAACTTTATTGACATTTAATATGCAGTACATAAACAGCTGTTACATTTCTTTTTGAAGTTCTGAATGTACTTCTTGTTTATATGTTGTTAATTCGTTGCCAACATGGCAACCCATAAGCCCAATGTTAAAATTTTGTAATTTTAAACTTTAATTTTTAGCAAAATTAGATTTTCTCTGGGGGCGAGACCCATCTCAATCGTATTTTTAAGGTAAAACTAAGTTTATTCCAAAATTTGAAGGAAATCGTCGGAGCCGTTTTTGAGATAATTGTGCAAGCAAGCAAACAAGCAAACATTGCTCGTATAAGAGTATAGGATATATCAATAGCTTTGAAAACATATTAAACTACTCTGCCTTTTAAAACTCATATAACAAAAATATATAAAAAAACAAATAATTTATTTATTGCTTTCTAATATAGTTTATATCAAAAATTTTATTTGAATTAAAATAGTGTAAGGGATGATGTCATTGTAATTGATTAATTGCTGAAGAACAACTTAAAAATATAAATTCACCCTACTAATACCAAGTTCATCGAACTAAAATATATTTGTATGGTTAAAGTTTACCTACACCAAATGGCAATATTGTCAACCATTTTCTGCAAACTAATTGTTTATTTAAAATCGATAGCACACCAAATCAAATACCCAAATGCCAGATTTGCTCATTTGTGATAACACTGCAGTAACTTTAATACTTATTGACAAACCACATAACGCCATATATACCAGTGTTGAGAAGAACGATTTTCCTTACAAAAATTGTACCATTTTATTTGAAATTAATTTTTATTTAAAACATTTTGTACTGGGACCATTATATTAACTCGCATTACAAATGGCATCATATATTTAATATTTTATTATTTGTTTATTTTAATTATCACAACAGTTAGCTTAAAATATCTCAGAAAGCTATAATTACTGTATTCCAAAAGTGGTATTTTTTACAGTTACAAAGTTTATGTTCTTTCACATTCAGTTAACATTTTATTCTGATTCCTATAACATATTTTTACAATTTTATATAAAAACTTTATTGACTGTTGCTTTATACCTGGTTAGTCTTGTAACAGAATAAAGCCAAATACGCAGTTGAATTAAGTGGGTTGAGGTATTGAGTTAACTTGATAGCTGATTCATGTCCGACAAGGCTTCCCAAACAAATGACCGACGTACGGATCTACCAACACGACGATTCACCATTCAATGGTGACGTCATCTTTTACTGTATATCCATATAATAAACTGTGCACGCCCTTTTCGAGCCACTCAGCGTTTGTAGCCAGAGTTGCCAACGTTTCCGCTTACGAAGCGCTTTATCCCGACACTATAGTCTCCAGCCTCGATGTAACTGAGAGCAAGGTCTTTCTGCGTACACTCTTGGTTGTGTTTTACATTATTACAAAAATAAAAATTACAATAAAAATTTTTGAGTGTATTCCAAAAAGCTAAAGCTGCATGTTATCTTTTGTAATTGTTTTTTAGGCTACTAAAAAGGGTTTTATACTGTAAATTTTGTAAAAAGATTTAAACTTGAAAGGATGTAAAAATTCCAGTGGATCATGAAATAATAGTGAATTTATTATAATCTAGACGTATATTATTTTCCTTTACCCTCATATTTTATTATGTATTTCTTCCTTGAAGCGTTTATTCAATCGATTTTGCAGAAGAATTATGTTGCAAATGAATTAGATCAACATTCAATAACAAGTAAACCATAATTAACTCGCTAATAAACACCATTATACATACAGCCAAATACTTCATTGAATACTATGTACATCTTGGTTAGGGATGCTGTTTATATAAACAAAAGCAACTGGGGGCCGAGTATTTGCTCGGTTAACTTAAACAATATTTTTGTCGTGTTAATAACAGTTACAGACTCTACGTTGAAATGCCAAGCCCATAAGGTTTTTTTTCTTTCAAGACGAGTTCGTTCGCTATGCTCACTCGCCTTTCAGGATGTTTTAATGGAGGACCAAGGGCGTTGCACTCTGGTATGAGTTTGTTGAAACTGTAACACGTTGATTTTACCTCCACGGTTCACAAATGATTTCATAATTTTTGCTAATTATTTTTATAATTTTAAATTTTTTTGCAATTCTACAATTTTTTTAATTGTTTTTGTTCATTTGAAACTCCATAAGACCAATGTAATGACCGTGTGTAAACAAACTTATAAAAATTAATATATCTTACTCATAATAGAATATAGGATTTATTCATAGACATTACATTATTAGGTAAAATAATAGTGTGTAACTTCAAGCTAGAATACTCAGATTTGTTGATGCTTTCATTATATGAAAATTTTTACTTTTACGATAAATTAACATAGTTTTATTGGTTTCAGCATTACAGAGCTTCTTTACTCACAATGTTGTGGTGAATAATGGAGGAACCCTCGAGCGAACCGCAACCAGACAACCACGATGCTGGGGACCGCGGGGAAGAGGAAACGAGGAACGAGGTTAGAAAAGTGAGCGAGAACCCAGCACGAAAAGCACAGACGAAAGAAGAAGGTAGGAAAGAAAATGATAAGACTGTGACATTTAGTGACACTCAGATTGAGATCAGCGACACGGAGAATGAGGACTTGAGCTCGACCAACCCCAGGATTACGATCAGCGAACCGGTCAGCAGTCCTTGCGAGGAGTCGGAGGCGGCGGCGGAGGGGAGGACGAGGTGCCCGATATACTACGGCATCAAGAGCTACATCCACGACTTCTACTACCCACCAGACAAGGAACTGCTCAAGAGCGGCGAGTACATCCAGGTTGGTACAACTGGCAATACCAACAGAAAATCGTCTGACAAAAAACAGGGCTCATTCTACTGGTTATGTGTTTAAACTTCATCGACTATCGCTAGCTCGAAAATCACGGGACTATGATTTTTCTTCGAGTTACGTATAGTTCAACTTAGGAGCACCGTAGCTCGTGTTGCAGAGGTAGGTAACGAACAGTACAGTATAGTAACGCAGATAGATTGGATGTTTCACCGACTCTTTGCGAATCTTGCGCCGGGGTTTCAACTTGAATATGCCCGTTTATAAAAAAACCTCGTAATATAGTGGTAAGGTTTCACATGTAGAGGCAGAATGATTATAAAAATTTTTCATCACACTGTACGGGAAACAGCTATATTCATCACCAGCTGAGAGTGTAGAAAATCCGTTTTCCCACTCTAGAGAGGGAAAATCAGCTGTTTGCGAAGTGGGGGTTAGGTAAGTGAAATCAGCTGTTCTCAATAATGTAATCAGCTGTGTAAAACAGAATCACTGTTTTCATTGTACTGCGGAAATCAATTGAGCATCCATAGGTGGTTTCTTAAACTTGCATTATTTAATTAATTACTATTATTAATTATCTACAGTGTGATGAAAAATATCGTTCATAACTCGAAAGTAGAAAGTGTTATTCCGTGCCTTGATCGAAATTCCGAAATCTCGGCCCGGAAAAGACACTTTCCACTCTTGTTATGAAATATACTATTGTCTTATGAACTGAAATTTTAGTTATTGTGGTTGTTTTGCCTTAATCTTAGTAACTGAGTGCCTTAATCTTATGAATTACCTGGCTAAAAAAAAAAAACAAAAAAAAACAAAAAACTACAGATATTGACGGTATTTCGGTAAATCTCGTCAAACAGTGCTAATCATATATCTGGTAGCTCCCTTGATCAAGACAATCAATACATCTTTTTCAAGTGGCGTTTTTCCATCCTATTTGAAACAGGCCAAAGTAGTCCCAATATTCAAAAAAGTATGGTGTCCCGCAGGGATCAATACTAGGGCCTGTCCTTTTTTGCTCTGTATAAACAATATGTCATCTGCATTGAAATCAGGAAAATTGGTACGTTATGCAGATGATACCACTCTCTGCTGCAGGAATTCTGCAGGAATTGCTCTAAAAGGAATTCTGTCCTTTCCTGGAAATTGAAACATTTTTTGGAATTAAATTCTTGTATTCAATATTTTGATAACATCAATCTCGAAATAACCTCTAAAAAGACCAATTACATCAAATATTCCAGACGGCCTAACTCAAGTGAGGACCTTACTGTCATGAAAGATGGTACAATTATTGAACAGGCCGAGTCCACGAAATTCCTTGGAATTCAGATCGACCAAGGTCTTACCTGGAACGCACACCTTGAAAGCCTTTGCACTAAAGATTCATGTGGTGTATACGGCCGTCGGCATGAGAGTGTTATCGAGACACTGAAAACTACGTAATTTGAGTATAGAGTATAGAGAGTCATGCAGGGGTGTCTTCAGGGAGATGGGACTCCTAACTCTGGCGTCTCTGTAAATTTACAGGACTACATCATTTTGTATGTCCAAATGTTCCCTCGCACAAGGACGTGATATCCACCCTTATCCAACAAGTGGCCGGGAACAGTACATATTGGCTCAGAACAGATCCAGAGCTGCCATGAACCTGCCATCGCAAGCTGGAGTCGAGTTTTTAAACAATCTCCCTGTAGACATGAGGCAGGAGAGAGACCATAAGAGGTTCAAAACCATCGACAAAGAGTTTTATTCGGTGGCTAAGTTTATGGGCCTACAAGGGCAATTACATCGCTCTCCGGTTGTGGGGTGAAGTATTTTGATACTTAAAATTGTTTTTATTTTTTTCTCATGTTTTCAAAAATGTCAAAATCTTATTTTATTTATTTGTGTTTTATTTGTATTACATTTGATTTATTTGTATTACTGTGCACTGGTTCCTGACAAACTGACTTTTGCTACACAATTGTTAAAATTGTTACTACAACAATAAAGAGATGATCATCATTATTATAGTTAGATTATTGCATGTTTACTGCACTCAGGAGTAATTGATGACATAACCGTGCTTGGCGAAACAGGTTCTTAAACGAAAGAAAGTGTGTGTAAGTGTGATATGTGGGACGAGCTCCCTCGTGACTGTCGCGTGAGTAGAATGATTGCATGTTTACTGCACTCAGAAGTAATTGTTTTACACGGCATAACGTTTTAACTTTTACCTTCTTACTTATGATTATATTTCAAGGTGTGAGAGTTGTTTTATGAGAAGGATTAGGGGTTTTCTACTACAAAATTCATAAAACTTTTCAATTACCAATATTGTGCTATTCAATAAGAGCCTGTAAAGATAAAAGTTATACAGTAGATTGAAAAACGATTGAGCTTAAAAAAATCCAGTCAGTTTTTTTTTCTATTAGATAAGGCTAAAATTTTTATTATGGGCGAAAATATCTAGGGAAGGAAGGTAGAACAGAAAATCCGTAGTTTTTCCTTCGAGTTGCTATTGTGTGATTTAACAGTTTTTAAGTACTAACAAGAGTAGTAAATGAGTGTATGTTTATTTTTATACTGCACACTTGACTTATAAAAACAGCGTTTCTGTATAGAGCACGCAACGTAATAAAAAAAATGCCAATCTCCAAGATTTTTAAGAATTTGTTTGCCTTCATTGCTTTGAGCATGTCTATCCATTTAGAGACGCAGCCGGGATGTTGGAAATGTTCAGAGTTTGAATAATACTGATGTACTGCGTTGTGCATAAGGCTGTTTTTCAACGGGAGGGACAGTTAATCCTTGAGAGGCTCACATTCCGGGAGGATGTCTCTCAGAGTAATTCTTCTTAATTTTCCAAAAGTGAGCCTGGAAATAGGAAGAAATAGTTTCTATTTCAACCCAAAACTGCAAAATGACGCCCCTCCGGACTCGAGCCTACTCTTAATGCAAAATAAAGTTTCTGTTTTCTGCAATATAATTACATTTGGGTTTTAATGGTTTTGTATTAATTTTGTTTAGTTTACAATTTGTTGCATGTTAATAGTTTAGTGTCATAGTTGATAGTTTTACACTGAGAAACAGTTTATGACGGAGTGTTTTTTTTCTGTACTTATTTGTCCATGTGTGGCAGGAGGACGACTTCCAGTTCCTGGTGGAGCCGGGCAAGAGGCGGTACCGGGGCTGCTGGTTCCGCGTGGGGCTGTGGCTGGGCGTCAATCTGATGCTGCTGGGGTTGATCGCCATGCTGGTAGGGCACCTGACCGCGCCCAGGCAGACCGTGGTCACGCAGCAGGACCACTACACCGTGCTGGACCGCTGGGCCGTCACCTTCAACAACCGTCTGGTCTTCTGTCAGCTGGCAGGTACTGTGCCGTCTACTTATGTACTATAGCTTGCATAAACCACTATAGTAATATGTTTTCTAGACTTCTCAACCATCCAGTAGTGTTGAAGAGGGTAATGTAGGGCACTGCTGGAAACACACTGTCAAGATTCATTGTTTCAACTCTCAAGAAGCACAGTTTCTTGCATTGCTGACTAGCTGGTAACACACACTTTTTCCCTTCATGCCATCTGGTAGCTAACCAGAGCTAACCCATCTGTATCTCTCTCATTGCTGACTGGCAGTTAACAAACCTCCAACAACTGGCATGTTCTCGTATTGCTCCTATTGGCTCATAGATAACACATTCTATCGCCTGATAGCAGGTCACAAACCATCACATTCCATTTTGAGATCTGACAGGCAATACACACTCAGCCAACTGTTTACTGTCGTAATAACATCTGGTAGCACGCCATTAATTCTTCTCAGATGTCTCTCCTCCATGCTGCTAACCCACAGATATTAGAATAAATTTTTTTTATGAATTCTGTACAATCGTACATACGTGCATCAACCACGAATATTATACATTTATAAACATATGTGTTAGTAACAATCGACCGCTTGATGTTGGCAGGCCTGGCCGGGTTCACCGGCGGCGCGGTAATCGTCATGTTGGTGCTGCTGGTGTCCAGCTACCAGCAGGAGCAGACTAGGAGCTACTACGTCATGGGGGCCACGGTGGTCCCGGAGACGTTCGTCGGCAACCCCCTGGTCGGCCCACGGGAGGGCTGGGGTGGCCACCGGATACCGCTCTCCGGCGTCATCCGTGGAGTCCAACCATGCTTCCGGCCCGCCAAATAAACCGACCAAAGTTGGCGAAAAGCTTTTTCTCCTAGGAATACTTTGGGTTAGGGAAATATTTACGTTCTGTTGAATCCAACTGACAATCCAAGAACTGAATTAAAATTTTATTTCGGTCAACCAACATCTGTTAGGAAATAACCTGATGGCTGTACCTCATTGAAAATTAATGTGCGGTCGGAAAATGGATTTTCCCCGATGGGAAATATATCTCCCTACCTTTCTGAATCCCTGTTTTTCTTCATGGTCAGCTATTAGGTACTTGGATTCCACTCTTGAAGCTCAGAGTAGAAAATAGCGTTATGATTGTAAAGGAGCATTATTTTTCGTTACAAGTGCTTCTCTTTACATCTTCGTCAAACTAAGAATAGTCCTATTTGTTTTACAAAAAATAAAAAAATGTCATACTGAGCAGAAACATGGGGATCAAACAGCTGTAATAATGTTCCTTATTTATTCTGATCGTTGGATTCTTGGCAGAGGGAGGAACGGGAGTAGCTGGAGTTATTAAAATCCCCAATTTGACCGCTCATTAATTTTAAACTATGTAACGATAGTGAAGGGGAAGAAGATTCAATACAATTTACAGCTCTTACATTATTTAGAAGATTCATTGCCCAATCCGATTTCAAATTTTATAAAACATTGTAATTACCTGGACAAATTCCATTGCCAATATGAGAACTTTTAATGAACAGAACTTGAATACAGAACTTATAATGAATGAAAGGAAGAATAGAATGAACTTTTGTGGGGACATCGGGTCGGCAACCTACTCAAACTTTTATTCCCAAACTGATCAATAAGTCATCTTCTTTCAATAAGTATTAATGCTCCATGAACAACTTGATTAATATATTTCTTGCAAACGTTTAAGTCTTGATCCAGCTTTTTATGGAATCGGTTGCCAAACATTTACTAGATTACAATCATTTTATATCTGCAATGCTCTCGTTGTTCCTTCATCATTATCTCCTGATGTTTGGGGATTTATTTTTATGGATTTATTTCTACCAGTCACAAAAATGAGAGACAATACAATCAATCAGTGTACTTATGAACCTTACTAGTATTAATATCTTTACAAGCCAACCTTTTCTTGATGTTTGTGCTTGATAAATAAACACTGAACACATTATGTTTACGACTTTACGGTTCCTTGATTTAATATTTACTTGTTGTATAATGCATACAGTAATATTTTGTTCAAATATATTTTTTATGAGCCCACTTATTGGTAACTTGTATTAGGCTATTGCCTTTAAAGGTTTCTTCCATACAATGGGAGTGGTCCTTAACACATTTTAAATGTCAAATTTACATATCAATATTAAATGGTTTTTGGGCTGTAAATGTTTCATTTAACACCGCTTTCGATGTCTTTTTACAACGAACCTCTTATAAAACACACATTTCACTTCATAAATATTTCTTGTAGTCTATTTAATGTAGCTCCAGACATTTTCTCATCTGTTTGCTAGTTGTTTCAATCTTTAATCGTTGTTGTTACACTGACTGACTTGTTGCTGTTGAATCTAGTTGTTGGTGTTATTATAAATGTTGGCTTAAAGTTTTTTTGACTCTTAGATGTTCACATTAGACGTATTCAATCCCATCTGCTAGCATAGTATGTCACATAGGAATGTACAGTGACTGATTGTTTATTTTTATTATAATGATGATGCATATAAAATATGTTTAATGATGTAAATACATATTGCCTCCATATATTTGTAAAAGAGGGTTGTCTGTGATATTTCATAGAATTGTGGTTTTTATTTAATGAATAAAACATACAAAATATTTAGTACATAGTTTATTTTTTATTGTATTACTTGTTACGTCCTTGCGCAAATAGAATTAGTTTTAGTTATTTATATTATTTTTATAAGAGTCACTCACTAGCTATTAGCATATACGGTTTTTATTTCATCAAATATTAATTAATTTTGTGAAATTGTGTTTATAATAATTAAGTCAATAGCTACGCATTGAATTTCCTCTTCCTTACTGTGTCTTAATACAGTAATAAAACTTAATAGCATTAAAATTAATAAATCTATGGACTGCACTAATAATTTTGTGCATATCTATTTTTAATGAGGGCTTAATAAATGTTGTATTTGCTCCACGATTCATTGTCAAACAGGTTTTTGAAGCTGAATGAATTAGATGTTAAATCATTAAAACTCAATTAAATATTAAGAACTTGCATTTATTTGATTATACTCCTTTTCAAAATCTTAGTCGGTTCCAGTGGGAGAAAAATAGAGAATGTATTTGTGGGGAGGGGAAGTAATCAACCAATGAAAATCTTTTTTCATTTTACAGGTCATCTTGAATCTTACTGGCCAACACATTTTCATTTTTTATCAGCTGAACATTAGGTTCCATCTAGAAGTTATTTTTGTAACTGTTCCGTTGTAACTGTTATCAAAAGAATGCAGCAGTTGGAATGGTAATATTCACGACAGGAACAGATGTTTTAACTGTTGTAAAATAAAGCTTATCAGTGACCAGGAATGCTTGGGAATGCTTAACAACCAACACAGTCAGAAAAAAAAAATATCTAAAGCAATGCACTTAGGCGTTGGTTAAACCTTTGATTGTGTTAAAATTTTCAATTGAGTTACAATATTATCAATAACAAGATCCGTTCAAATTTTAAAGATCATCTTTTTTAATTTATAATAATATTATTATAGTGCTCATTGTGTAACATAAACGTGTATTGGAAAGAAGATTAATCTTATCGAACAAATAGTTTCTATATATAAACGTTGGTTAGAATCAAGATTAGTAAGAATACAACTATTAATTTTTGGTGAAATTAAAGGATGAAATTGAAATTGAAAGATAGAGGAGAACCCTTATTTTAGTTTAAGAATAAACTGTTTGTATTGTACACTTTTTTAAAAATATTTTTACAAATAATGCCAATTGTAACTCGCTATCTTTATAGGCTGATTTTATCCGTGCGTTTTAGTCATGAACTACGCTGCATTTTATATGAGTTTCAAAAATCATGCTGGAGTGGGAGAACGTCGATTTTAAAGATTCTACAAGCTGCCAAACTAAATTTGGTATAGTGTTTTCTGTAAACTTTTTTCTGTTACCTACTCTAAGGGGGTATGGGGGCAGAGCCCCCATCGAGCCGTAGGCGAGTCTAATAGTATAACATTACAATGGTATTTTTGTGTTTTTTTTTTCAAAAGTAGCCTACCTTATGGGAGCTACCCATTTAGTAGGCCTACCTTTTAGTATGAAAACATCACATAGAATGGATTCTACGTAATTAAAAACTATAAGCCTCTATACTAGAATCTATTCTCAGCTCAGAGAAAATTTGTAGACTAATTTCCAAGACCCCAAGTTGTCTAGCAGTAAATTTAGGTTAACTTGTGAATGATGATTGATGTAGTTTGAGAGTGTTTGAGAACACTTCTTTAATAGTAGCATTTGGATGATCTATCACCAACTTATTTAGGTAATTTTTCATGTTGTGGATGATGGTTTTAGAATAATCGCCAATGCCATGCACCAATAATCTGTTTGCCATTGTTTGAAAAAATCTTGATAATGATTCACACAACTTAAACTTAGAAATAAAATGCTAGTTTGCACAAATTTACTAAAAAACACACCACCAATATGCAATTTATTACCTTTACAGAAAGAAACTGGCAGAAATTACCTTTGTTTATCACCACCAGTTTCTTTTAATTATTAAAGTTATCACAGCGTAAATGAATAATAATTTTATTCCAGCTGATTTCACTAAAAAATACAAATTCCATCTCAGGATAATGCAACAGTTAAATGGTGATCGTAACAGTCACGAAATACTTAATCAATAACAGCAATTAAGACTATAACTGTTAAAAAATAAAAATCACTGATTCTCTTTCCAGTAACTGAATAAACAAATCCAGAAATACTATCTCTGTCTCTCTCCACTGGAACCTAACTGGGATTTTGAAAAAAAGAGTATAATATAGTCCGTTTTCTTAAACCTCATCCTTCACGAGAATATTGGGGTGGGTGAGGGATTTAAACTGTAAACAAAAAATTTTAACTGTAACAAACATTGTAACTCGTGACAAACATTTTCGAGTATCAGATTTCCTCAATTATAATGTCTTTCAGTAACTCCTAGTCAGCTGTTATATTTTTAAGCTAAACCTATTCCTTGTTAAAAAGTAACAGTTCTAACGTAAACTGATTAAGTAACAACTGCTACCAATAATATTGTAAAACTGATACACAAAATGTTGTGATGTAAAATTACCAGCTGGTATGCAACAATGAAAGAAAACAAAAATAACAACAAAATCAACAAAAAAAACCAAAGGGCTCCAGCCAATGGGATATTAGCAAACATAAACAATCCCCCACCACCATCTCTCCCTAGAAGAATCAGGTTTAAAAAAAACGGACTATAATATTGTTTTAATCATTGTAAACAAGATATATCAGAACAGCTGTTATTAGCTATATGATTAATTTTTCATTTAGTTCTAGCACAGATGTTAAAAGCAACACTCCTAATTAAATGTTCTAAATATTCTTAGCAACTTCATATAAAAATATTAGTTTTGCAAAATTGATCGTGTTGTGTATGTAAATGTTTGAATAGTGTTAAGATTAGTAGTGTAAGTTATTGTTGCATTTTTTTATAAGATTAAACTTGTCGATAATGGAAGTTGAAAAAGTTTAAACATATTATAGACCTTTTTTCTAAGAACCAAGCAACAGTGATATTTAGTTTGATGTTTATATTCTTTCGTAAAAGAAGCAATCGTTACTTTTCATTCCCAATAAATAAATAAATAAAATAAATGATGGCTTTATTGAGCAAGCGGTCATCAAAATATGACTCTGGTTTACATGACAACCTTTTGTCAACAAAATGGAAAAAACAATTAATATCTAAAACATAAGTACGAAATGAAATAAAAAATTATTTTACATATTTTTTAAACCTAGAGTAACTACAATTTCTTAAACTGAATGCCAAATCATTGTATGTTTGTGGTCCAAAGTATCAAAATACATTTTTTCCAACTTCTAATTTTGTTCTAAGTATTATGATGTGGCGCGACTTTGATACTTGCTGTATGTTTATATTTTTTAACCTGTGATTGTTTTGTATAATTAGTTAAGATCATCTTGTTACAGGTAAAATCTAATCTCACATTGTTACATATTTAACATAGACATTGTATTTTGGTTATTACTGACACATACTAAATCTTGAATAAAATGGCCTAAAATTAAGAAATGGTTGTAAGATAGCCTATTATTAGTATGTTGAAATATAAACAATATAGTTCATGTCATATGGATATATAATTATTTACCTTAGTTTGTCTCTTAAACAATACCAATGGTTTAAATTTTCAACAATTACCAATTACCAATCCTCAATCGGTGATCATCGCTGAATGGATCTTGTCGTGTGTTAATAGAACTGTCCCACCATTTCCTGGCTACAAGTTTTTTGATGGCATAGGCTACAGAGGTTGGTGAACCCCCCTATTTTATTTGTTTCTCTTTCTACGCCTGGGGCATTTTGTTACGTTTTTAAAAGGAACGGTTCATACCCCGGTCTTGTTACTAACTAAAGTCGATCTGTTGTTAGGTCGACTTTATTAATTGTTAGGTCGACATAATTTATTAAAAGCCCAAAGATCAATGGAAACTTGGTCCAGATCGAACCCTTTAAAAGCCATTAACTTTTCTCAGAATCGAAACGGCAACCTATGGATTTAGAGGCGAGCACTACTGTATATAACCACCAGTTGTTCAGCCAGTTTATTCGTGTGGGTTATTGGGCTTAATCATCCTATAGCTCATTTCCCCCTTCTAGATAGTTTATATGGAATCTTTCCTTACAATCCAATCCTGGCTTTGGCACGTGTTTAAGGTAAACCGTTGCTACATGGTGTGTCTGTGCCGTAGGTCCGCCACTGATGGGAGTGCGGCAGCAGCACTAACAAGACTGGGGTATGGACCGTTTCTTTTCAAAATGTTACAAAATGCATCAGGCTTAGAAAGGCAACCAAATAAAATAGGGGGTTCACCAGCGAAGCTTAAATGGAAGTACCTAAAATATAATGAGCCATGACTCAACTGTGTAGTACAAATAAAATTGTAATACATAACTTTTTTATGGAGAAAACGTTTTTATGCGATAAAGGGTATAAATCTTTTTATAGGCTGAAATACTACGTATAAATTTATCAAATAATAGACTAATAATTATCAAGGTTACCAAGCTCTCCACGGAACAAAAATATTTGGAAGGAATGGGGGTTATAGAAATTTAAAATAACTATTAAAAATATCATGAAATTCTTAAAAGTATAGCTAATAAAATTCTAAAGGCAGATGGGAAGGCTTTGTAACAGCTACTATATTTATTTAATAAACGAAAAAAGGTTCTATATCTACCTGAAAAGGGTAGGTAGGTAGGTATAGTTTGGGTGTATTAAAAATTAATCTTCCATAATGTGTATGATATCTAGTTTTAATGTTTGAATAGTTTTTGCCACTACACTCAAACAATTTACAATTAGTATACGGCTTTTGGAATACCGTACATAACGGATAACATCATGGAACTTGTGTTCATCGTATAGTACTAAATGTCCACCGTCATATCTTATGGTACATGTTCCAAAGTATTAATGCAGGATTGACCATTATGATGCATTCAGCGTTCGTATTCGGACGCAAGATTAATGTGTTTTGGTTTATACGTCGTGGCTCCGGGATCCAACTACGTATTATCCCGTCAACTTTGACCTATTAACTTGGCTTTTGCGACAGCCAGTGTTAAATATAAACGGGTACATTATAATGAAATATGTTTTGATGATGCATAGAATACATAATTTCCTGGTATACAGTGTTTTACCATACGTATTTAACTCTGAGAGCAGGCCTATTCGTATAAAGCGTATGTACGACGTAGAACGTTGATTAGAGTTTTGTTTTATTCGTCTGTGCAAAACAAAAGAACTGAGCCACCATTTACTTATGTAATAATAGTGCGTTAATTTTGTAAAATATTGTGGGACATGAAATTTCTTGGAACGGTCGTATGCCGGCATCCGACCGAAACGAAGTGTCATTGTTTTGACAAGAGAGGAAGTGTTTCTACCTGATGAGGGGGCACTTCTGCGTTTGAATCCTATAGCCAAAAAGTTTAATTTCGGATAAAATAATTAATTGTTGGACCAATAACGTATTAGTACTGAAATACTAATATAACTCTGGTAACAGGAAAACTCCCATTCAAGTGTTTATCTAGAAATATCCAGTTAGTATTGTCGACCGTTAAAAAGAATAAATGACAAATATTACATGAAAATATATTTATATCTTCACAACAGTTTTACATTATGTAATAACACAACTCACGGGAACGGCGTGCCGTATGAACCACTATTGATGGCGATCTGTCCTTATCTTGCAACCAAGGTCATATATTCCTTATCTTATTCGATAACGCGGCTTTTGAGATCAAAACCAGCGATGGGAAATCCAATTAAATACATGGGTATGAAGTAAACAAAGAGCACCATTGTTTAGTTCCTAAGTACCAGGTTAACCGAGCCTTGCTCGTTGGTTTTAATTCAGTTTTGATATTGTGTCACGGTAATAGAGGTATTAAATTTCCTCCAACAACCAACTATACCCTATACCTCTTCACAGATAACAGCTGTTTCAAAAAGTCTGCTTAACATTAATGATCCTTTATTCTTTTCTTCTACTATATATTTGTCAAATACCACTGACTCACGTATCAACGCACAGCCTAAACTACTAGACCTAGAACCTTGAAATTTTGTATGGACGTTCCTTTTAGGGTATAGGCATCCACTAAGAAACGGTTTTTGAAAATTCCTTCAGGGCTCCGCCCCACACGTCTTCAAAGTTACCATGTTATTCTTATGGAAGCAACATTTTTGTATTGGAACATATGATTACATTAAGGAATATTAATTTTGTAAACAGCTGTTCAGATTCAAATTATTGAGGGGAGATTGGTAATAAGAAACTAGAGGATAGTTGCGGCGAGTGAGCTTAGCGACAAAGCTAAACCTGACGGGGAGTGATTACTGACTGACTCATCATGAAATCTCAGGAACTAACAAACGTATTTACTTGAAACATTAAACACAGGCTCGTCTTGCCTCTTAGGTGCTCACTAAGAAATGATTTAACAAAATTCCTTCAGGGCTCCGCCCCACAGGCCTTCGAAATTTTAATATAACGCTATCCGCATGGCCAATTTTAAATACGAATTAGGAAACCTGCACGGTTGAAATTTGGAGTGATCTCTTTTTTCTTAGGTGCTCAAAAAAGTGCTTTAAACATCCCTTTTAGGGCTCCGCCCCACAGGACTTCAGAATTACTTTAGGGCCTCCGAGGTCGATATTTGACATGGACGTTTCTCTTCGCTCATGGGTGCTCACTAAAAAACGGTTTTCAAATACAGTTTTCGAAGTTCTTTAGGACTCCGCCCTACAGGACTTTAAATTACTTTAGGGCTTCCGGGGTCGTTATTTGACATGGACGTTTCTCTTTGCTCATGGGTGCTAAGAAAACGGTTTTGCAAACACAGTTTTCGAAGTTCTTTAGGGCTCCGCCCCACAGGACTTCAAAATTACTTTTGGGCCTCCGGGGTCGATATTTAACATGGACGTTTCTCTTTGCTCACGGGTGCTCGCTCACTAAGAAACAGTTTTTCAAATACAGTTTTCCAAGTTCTTTAGGGCTCCGCCCCACAGGACTTCAAAATTACTGTTGGGCCTCCGGGGTTTAAATTTGAATCGGACGTTCCTCTTTGCTCATAGTTACTTACTAAGAAATAATTTTGAAAAATTTCGTTTAGGGCTCCACCCCATAGAACCTCAAGATTACCATGGATTCTAGGGGGTATAAATTTAACGTGTATGTTCCGTTTTGCTAACAGGTGCTCACAACGAAATGGTTTTGTAAATATAGTTTTTGTAGTTCTTTAGGGCTCCACCTCACCTGACTTCAAAATTAATCAAGGGCCAACGTGTTTTAAATTTGACATGGACGTTCCTTTTTGTTCATAGGTGATCAATAAGAAACAATTTTGCAAATTTTTGTTAGGGCTCCTCCCCACAAATTCTCAAATCTACTATAGATCCTACGGGTTGAAATTTAACGTAAAGGTTCTGGTTTGCTAATAGGTGTTCACTAAGAAACAGTTTTGCAAAAGTACTGTTTAATGTTCTTTAGGGCTCCGACCCACATGTCTTCAATATGACTGTAGAGCCTACGGGGTTGAAATTTGACATGGTCGTTCCTATTTGCTCATAGGTTAGGGCCTTTTCTATTTAAGAAACCTTTTCTCTCTAAGAACAGGTTTTGCGAAATTCCTTCAGAGCTCCACTCACACTACTTCATTGTTCCCCAATGTCATTCTCAATGAAGTAGATTTCGTTGCTCTTCAAAACGATTGTATTACCTATAAAATAAATTCAATCACGGGCGAAGCCGTGACGGGCAACAGCTAGTTTTTGTATAGGTACCTTTCGTTGTTATTTCGTTACCAAAATAGCAACCCATAAGACCAATGTTAAAATTTACGATTTTTAAACTTAAATTTAGACAAAATTCGATTTTTCTGGCGTTGAGGCCTTTTCTAAACTTTTGGGTCAAAACACTCTTAAATAAAAAGTTTAAGCAAAATCTATCCGCTACTTTTCGAGATCGTGGAACACACATCCCTTCAGACACTGCTCGTATTACAGTATAGGATTTGGTAGAGCCAAAGCCGACATGAAGATAAAAAATACTAAAGATTCGTTGGGATCTTATCAGCCAATTCCAACACTATGTCAAAGAGACAGTGTCCATTAGTAATGGCTGTATTTATTTGATAATATTTTTAGGTGTCATAAAAAATCTGGTTTATAATGAGACACAGATTGGTCTCTGGTTCAACTATTGCAAAGATTACAATTACGTTGCTGTATAATGTATAATAGAATGCAGAACTTATGGCGGAGTTTGGGAAGCGAGTGAGCGAAGCAAACGATTGAGCTTGCCATGATATTATCATTTAATTCAAATATTCGTCTGATCCAGTGGCGTAACAGAGAGGTCCGCAGGCCCGCAATGAGGGGGCCCATGCAATGCCTAACAAAGCACGCTGGTGCTGTATATTTTCAGTTTCGGAGTGCCATCGGTCCTCGGCGGTGATTTCAAACTGTTTGTCGTTATTATTTTTCGTCTTAATTTGCATTGATAAGACGAGGTATTCATTCTACAGAACGATTGAATAGGCCTAACCATAGAACACTATATAGCCAGCCTACTTATACACCTGGAACGCTCACACCACACCTTTATCAAAACCCGCAACCAGGCGGAAAGAAGGCAGCAAGAACGACCAAATTACTGATTCTCATTGCGCATGCTGTCATTCACACGCTTGTTTTAAGCACATACAATAAATAAATAAATAAATTCTGCATAAATTTCTGATTCCAACGGTATAAAAATATTTGCAATATTAATTATTATATCGGTACAAAAATGATTCGAACAATGTACTTTTAAAAACGTGAAATTTTTGGGCTATCGTCAAACTTTCAGCAGCAAAGTTTCAGATTACAAGGTGATATAAAAACCTTCCATTTAAAGCTTTTCGTAACATTTTTAGTTTGTCTAATAATTGCTGAGCACTAAAGCTTTAGTTGCTGATTTTGCGTTTTTGCCTGCCCTTTAGAACACGGATTTTGGTGTTTAGTTAGTGTTTTGCCTTTCAGGAGCATTCCAGGTGTAATGGAGTTATACGGGCCTAACCAAAATCAACGGGAAATGGTCAATGTGCGTTGATGGCTTAAAGCAACGCATGGTGATCGCAACAACAGCGCTGAATGAGCTTATCCACTAGGGGGCGTCTACTAATATCTCATTTTGGAATTCCAGTATTTCCAGTACTTTTTCTCAAAAAATTCCAGTATCACTCGCGAACTATTAATGTGAGTATGGAGTAATAATAACAAAATGTTATACATATAAACGAATTTGACATGGATCTTTGTATTAAGAGATCGACACTGGTCAAAAAAAAAAAAAAAAAAAAAAAAAAAATCACCTGACCTCCTGACTCTAATTTATTCAATAAATTAGGTTACCCTTCTTCCATAAGATTAACATTGAAACTTTGAAAGTCAGTAGGGCATGCCGCTGGAGGCTGATGTGAATTATAATGGCAATCTGTTCATCTACAGGAATACAGGATGAACCATTCTAACAGTATGCGCGGATTTATCTTACTATACACACCAGCTGAAAAAAGGAGGAAAATAAACATGCTTGTCTATTAATATGTACTAGAGATCGCCTCCTGATCGAAATTCGATCAAAATTTCAGTTGATCTGGACCCAAGAAGCTTAAAAACATTTTAGAACTAAAACATCTGTTCTTCCCAGCGACCACAGAATTAAATAGACTGGCCGAAGCGAACGCAAAGGTGTAACCAACGTCTGAGCCAGAAACTCAACCAATATGGCGGTCCCTGCGATGAGTCACCCTAGTGCCGCGCGCTCCCAGGGCAGCCGGCAGCTAGCAGCCGCAACCTAGCGAGAACCCCAACCCTTGGCAGGTTTTTCACAGCTTTTACCCCTTGCGTCATGCCAACAAATTATGTGGCATATGAGTGCTTCAACAAAGACCTCGCTGGTGGTATAACTGTTTTTTTTTTTTTTTTTTTTTTTTTTTTTTTTTTTTTTATAGCTTTACTTGAATTATCCTACAAAACGAACTTAGGCCTTATCCTACTAGTGTCTCCGTCCTTTAAAAAAATGTTACAAATAATTCTGTACTTCTGATAGGTTTTTATTGCAAATTAGACCAGCGATAGAACAACACACACCAGGATTGAAAATAAAGGTTTGAATTTCCCATCCATGTTAATCTTTATCTTTCACTCGGGTTTATATGAATTATTGATACCTCGTTTATGCAAGTATGCCGTATGAAGGTAAATAGGCCTGTATGAATATTAAAAGTATTATAGTAAATGTAGTTTTTAGAATAAAATGTATTGTTATTTTTATTCGGTTTTGATATTGTCTTACTTCAGTAGGCAATTTACAGGCAGTTCAGTAGGCTATTTACAGTATTGTATAAACTGTTTACCATTACTCTGTAGGTAATGGTTTGAACAATTAATTGTTTTTGAACTTAGCATATTGGACACTTAAATGCATACAACTGAGTAGGCTAAATCAGATATATTTTATTATCAGTGTGTATTGAAAGGCATTATAGCTGCTTTCCTGCAAACGAAGATCTATGCCGCAGTCATAACTTTTTTAAGAACCGAGAAGGATTAATACAACCATCTTCAGAACTAACAAAACTTTGTTTGTTGAGTGAATCGGTTGTTAAATTATTTTGTTGATACAGAAACTTTGATAAGCACAAGAAATGTCGTAGACGTTATGGATACTAAAGTTAAACCATTGTATTGGCCTTAATCTTTTTCACAGTGACCACTTTTTAGATCAAGAGCCTTTTGAAAACCATTTCGTCTTGCTTACCAAACTAATATGCAAAATATTTTTCACAATCAGGATACATCATTACACTAAAAATTACAATGATAGCCTACTGTACACTAACAAAAAATCAGAAACCACCTAACTAAAACAATCACATTTATGGGACAGTAAAACAATAAGAAACTTATGGCAGACGTTCATTTTATTCTTCTTACTTCATTATTTGTACTTTATCATTTATATTTCTATATTTTGATTATTTCAATTGTCTTTGTATTTTTAAATATGTCCCGTATGGTAAACTCATATTTTATTAGGTAAGCTATTTATTGTGGTTTATTGTTTTATTTGTTTTTATAACCTTTTTGGTATTGCGTAGATGATGTTTTCACTTAAACACTGTCGTAGCAAAGCAGTCAGTAATGTTATTAAAACATAGTTTTATTTATTGATTTGTAAATTTGAATTAATGTAAAATCAATAGATGTACTGATTATGATTGTTGTTTGTTTTTCATCTATATAATATGGCCTACAAAACATAGTTATAGACTATTTATAATTCTAATTACAAGTAAATGTAGTTAGTAGACAAAATTTTAAATACAAACATGCAAGACCTACTTTTGTAAACATACGACAAAAATCATGATTTTTGTCGTATGTTTACATTACATGATTTTGTAAATCATGTAATGTTTTAAAAATCAAATCCATAAGCTAAGCTAACCACGGAAAATTCCCCTGTTTGTAGCGGGCCGCCGCGCAGGCGAGAGGCCGCATCACCGCGTCACGAAGCTCGTGTTCTACCTGTCATATGATAAAAACTACAATAGCTAATTTTTTTCAAAAAATACTTTCCGAAAAATATAACTATTTGGCTACATTTCTCTCGCTTACATCACGCACCTGACCTTAAAACAAAAATTTTCCTCGCAATGTAACTTTTTTATGTCACTAATTAAAATGTACAAAAAATATTGGAATTAATTTAATTTTTTAAGTGTCGTGCAGTTTTTATTTTCGAATTAAAACCACACCATTAGCTTCACACACTTTTAAACTATAAGTGTGTAAAATTTCAAAGCATTTCGAGCATTTTAAGCTATTTAAACTGCGGTATAAATGATAAGAGCGCATTTAGAATTTCTCACCTTTCCAGCGTCGCTCTACGTTTCTGTACTCAGCTAAGATGGCCGACTTTAGCTTCACATCCGACAACGTACAGGCTTATGGGATAGCCAGTCTATTTAATTCTGTGGTCGCTGGTTCTTCCTAACTTTCTGCCAGTTGTTTTTACAACAGCTGTCTAATGATTCATTCAATTTTTCTTTCTCCATAAGATTAACATTGGGACTTTGAAAGACTGTGGGGTGTAGCCCTGGAGTCTGATGTGAATTATAATGTGATTCTGCTCATCTACAGGACTATACCTTTCTAACGGTATGCTCGGATTTATCCTACGATGCACACGAGCTGAGAAAAAAGGAGGAAATGAAACATGCTTGCGTATTAATATATAGATATAGATACTTTTGATTATGATTAATACGTAACACCAATGATAACACTTTTTAATATAAATGTTTTTAGGCCATTTAAACTCCCCTTATAGCCCTCCATACCATCCACTTTATTTTGTATTTTTTCGAGACCGTAAAAAAATAATAAAAAGTACAGTTAAACGCAAAAAATTAATGGAATAGAATAATACTAAAAGTAAAATACTCACATGAATGAAATTTAAGAAGAAAAAACTAAATTTTTAGTACAAAATGCAACATTTTCTTAATCTCTACACAAATGTTTAGATTTCTTGATTGTTTGATTAATTATTTGAACAGAACTACAATTTTCTTATTTAGGTTTGCAACATAGGCCTACTTGAACAACAATAATAACATGTGAAACATTTTTACATCAGAATGTAGGGATCAAAAGACAAAATCTATATTTTATGTATTTTAAAAACAACAATCTCCAGATTTTAATAAAATCCAATTATTACAGTATCTATTTTGGAATTCCAGTATCAGTAGACACCATGATCCACTGTAGCCTACTTGTTGTCCCGAGCTATGTGCTGTGTGCTGTGTGCTGTGTGCTGTGTGCTGTGTGCTGTGTGCTGTGTGCTGTGTGCTGTGTGCCGTGTGCTGTATCTGTCAAGCTGACCGTTACTGTTTGTGTGGTGGGTGTAGGGGCGGGGGTCAGAGGGGGTGGAGAGATTTCAGCGTCGTGTAGGTGGTATCCATCGACCCACGGTTGCTAGGCAACCATTCATAACTGATCCGCACTGTTGCCAACCATGGTACTATCGCATACCAAAGCAATTAGAACCCTACCAGGTAGCGGACATCTGCAGACGACATGTCCAAGCCACGCCAGTGTCGTCATCCTTGTTTACATTTTGCAATTTTGTTTACATTTCGTGCAGCACTTTAACCTCAACGAAACGAAGAGGCTTTGTTGAGAATATCAACGATATTAACTTAATGATTATTAACCAAACTAATATTTTCAACAGGATGTTTTTATGAAACTCTGTTTTAATAAATTAAACATACTGCATAGACTAATACCAAGTTTTGAATGTAGAAAATTCTATCATTCAGTCCAGTTAAGTGCTTGGTGAAATTTAACATTCCTAGATGAATTTCACTGCAAATTTCCTCGAAAGTCGTTTTGATCTAACTCACAAATGGATCGCATAAAACTTAGGCATATATACTAATTTTTTGTTATGTCAAATCATCATTAGGCCTACTGAAAAATATCGCTAATCTTGTGTCTGGAAAATAGTGAGTCTACAGAAATAACCTCCAAGCTTTTCCAGAAAGGCAGAACTTACCTACGAGAAATTTATTTATTTCTTCCAATTGCAAAATATTTAAGTTGAAAAAAATACTTTCTCGTCCAAATGAATTGAATATTATTTTATGGGTAGGGAATGGCTCTAGGTCTACTTGGATCAATAGCCTATGATATTCTTTCGGATTAGGCTTAGGCTGTTTCATTTAGCAAGGCTCAAGATTTATAATTTATAACACAAAACTTAGTTTGGGGCGTAAGGCCTACTGTAACAATGCACATTATACTTGAATTGTACTATATTGGTATGATGCCTCCAATAGTGGGCAATATTCATTTGGACTTCACCAATTAGTCTAAGTTCACCTGTCCATAAATCTTTGTTAAAAATAAATCTTAAGCCCTAGGTCTATTTATTATTTAAAATGCATAGTGATTATGTAGAAGAAAATCTATATTTGCAGTGATAGAAACCATTGTATTGGCATAGTTAGAGAGTTTTTGCACGTTCAAAAATCAATACGGTAAACGCTATTTAATTATGGTGGATTTAGCTATTTTGACTGCTTGAAGTTACAAACACTGGTCGAGAAGTGATCAGTTTCAAGTACTTTATTACACATTGTTTATTCAGTTTAACCATGCTTCTTAATGTAGCCTATTATTCTAAAATTTACAAATTTAAAAAATAGTAAGTATTTACTATAAGATTTATCGTATGTTGCAAAAACTCTCTATTAAGGTGCATTTACACCAGAGGTTGACAACCAAAAGTTGTCGACTTTAGCCATATCAATGTAACAGTAGAAGTCGTCAAATTTTGTTTGTCAACCTTCCGGTGTAAACGCACCTTTAGGGTATGTTTATTAATGCTTTAGACTATTATAGTGGTTGTAATGGTTTACAAAATTTTCAAGGACTACAGATGGCTCGATGTATCTGTGCTCATGGCTTTCGAGAAAAGAGGATGGTTTAGGGATGGGGTGGGGTTACTTTTCTAAAAGCAACCTTCTGTTGTAACTAGGTCGACATAAAGATCCAAAAATTTTGCATTCGATCTGAGACAAAACACGAATAAAATCAATTTTAGAATATACTCATCGAAAGCCATGAGCACAGATACACTGAGCCATCCTATAGCTGATGGGTGGCAAACAAAAATGTATTAGTTCGGTTTTCAAAAGAAGGCATAGCCTACCAGCATCTGCATTTGAAATTGTATTTAAAAAAATAAGTTAATGGCATTCTTTGAGGAGTAAAAAAAGTGATTCTAAAGTATCATTGGGTTTGAGATGTGGGTATACAGTTTACTATCCTAAATTTTAATCTTCTTACCATTAAGATGAAATCAAATTAGCCAAAGACTAACTCAATAAGAATGTATTGTTTACAATAGGCTACGTTATCTATATGAAATTAGGTAAAGTCACAATTAAAAGGAGGTATTTATTTATTTTTTATTTATGTAAAATTAAAGTTGTTTTAGTTCTGTCAATTGTAGTTTGAAAATAACCACAAAACACAGTGTTCCTTCGTGAACAATCTTCCCTCTTCCAATCTTACTTTTTACACATGAAAAAACGTTGCAATTTTGAACTATTTAGAATAATGAACCTTTTGTTGCATTTCTCCAATTAAACTACACACACAACAAAACATTTTTCAAATTTGAAACAGCTAGCCTACTTTATTTGCCTGAATTGTAAAATTAACATCACGACGACACTGACAACAAAAATACTTTAACCTAATTTAGTTATTGTTTAGTTTGAGATTTTGACAAATGAAGTAGTTTGTTGTGGTTGAAAACAGGTGGCCACGCCAGTGACGTCACTAGGGTTTGTTGGTGTCCGCTACCTGGTAGGGTTCTAATTGCCTTGATCGCATACAAATATTATATGCTCAAACATCTGTTGCTCCCGTTGGAAAATAAGGGAGCAGATATTGCAAAGAATCGTTGGGAAACATTTTACATATTAATGTACTTCGTGAGGTAGATTTATTTAAATGTCAAGCTTTGTGAGGGTACAAATGATTTATTGCAAATTTTACAGGCGTAAATCAGAACAGAGAGTTTATCAAATTATTGATAGATATCGATTTTAAAATATCTTTATAAATATAGTAAAATCTTCCAACCTCTCAATAAAAATAAATAAAAAATTATCATGGTTTACCTTTACAAATACCATTTAAGGATATAATATATTTCTGGTAGCCATAATTAAGATTAAACAATTAAAAACCTTTAAATATAGTGCGTGTTATTTAATTTTTACTATTTATTATTGGTATTTATTTATTGGATTATTTGTTCTTATTTATTTTGTTATTTTGTTTTGTGTTATTGTTGTTGTTCCTGCGAGACTAAAAAATATTATTTATAATTACTGTGCGTAATTTATGTTATATTAATGAAAATTGCAAACATTATGTTAACTAAACTTCAAATCACGATAATATTTTATTGATTTTTATTAGCAAATATTGAATATTTTAGAATTTTATAAAATATACTAGCCCAGATTTAGTCTTAAAACCCTGTTTTGTTTCCTCACAGTACATATTTTAGGTTTACTCTACTATAGATAATGGAGTTAATTGTAACTTAGGTACCTACCGAATCCAAAATACGTATTTTTCGTGCTATCCCCAAATTTTTATTCATTACAAGACCTTGATTGAATCAGAAATACAAGTCAGAAATTGAATAAACAATTTTCAAGGTACATGTGTGGTAGGTCTGTTAAAAATCAAATAACATTCAAACATCTTTAAGTAAATTGTCTCTTCATGTAAGTTGCAACATTCAGCAAAGCAACTTTTGGGGGTGGGTGGAGAAAATAAGTTATACATTTGCTTCTCAAATCCAATTCTCAAGGTAGTCTTCATCATACAAGAGCCTCCTTGTTTGTTCTTTAGTTTCCATTATGCTTCTCTGCCAATTCCACTAAGGTCCACCTATATCTTATTTCTTGAAAGATTAACAATTTGTCTAAATGTTTAGGACTAAGCATCAATATTTTTTCACAACAAAAACACAAAACGTTTTAGCCATTGTCTGTTATTTAAATTATATTGTTTGTTACTAGAAAAATATATAATTACCAAATTAACCGTCTTACGAATTTTAAGGAGTTTAGGCTATTTTATGGTTCGTGTACGTGAAAAAACCAATTGTAATATACGACAACGAAAACATAAAAAAATAGAAAAATAAGAATGAGATCCTAACTATTGAGTATTATTTTGTTGGTCTTTTGTCAGTTAGAATGGCGTATGTAAAGTGATACCACGGTCAGTATTTTTGTTCTTTGAAAGGTCCACGGCAGCTTTCTTGTTGTCTGATGCCGACTAGGCACCTG
>CM061532.1:19468088-19561907 GCA_030545055.2 Neoaliturus tenellus | reverse complement strand
ACCTGATCGCCCTTTTTTGTTGGACAAGGACACGTTCTAGGTTTGTTGCAGTGGTCCCGCCCTAGGTCTCGATGCCATATCTCAAGTGGGATTCAAAAAGGGCAAAATATGCTACCTTGGCAGCATCAGTTCCGCTTATTTGTTTTATTCTCCTGATTACATAGGTGGCAGAGGAGAGTTTTTTGCATGATTAATTGATCTATATGGAGTTTCCATGTCAGTTTGGAATCTATGGTTATGCCAAGATATTTTGTTTCGTTTTTCTTGTCGAGGCCAGGTAGAGAGTTATCTGCTGCAGCATTCCTGTTGCTGAAAACAATTTGTACAGTTTTGTTTTCATTGAGTACAAGATCATTTTCTTTACAGTAGTCTTTTGTCTTGTTAAATTGTGATATCAAGTCTCTTTCTAGTATTTCCATTGATTTGTTTGCAAAAGTAAGGACTGTATCGTCCGCATACATGATAGTGTGGCAGGGGCCTCGTAGATTTTCTGGTAAATCGTTTGTAAGGAGAAGAAACAATACTGGGCCCAGTACTGACCCCTGTGGAACGCCCCTATGTATATCAGTAGTTTCTGAATGGACCTTGCGCACTAAGTTGTTTTCGGTGAAGTTTATTTCTACATTCTGCTCCTCTTTCCCTGACTCCCAGAGCTTCTAGTTTTCTCATTAGCTGTTCGTGGTTAAGGCAGTCGAAGGCCTTGCTAAAGTAAAAAAAAGAGTGGTTGCTGTTGAGCCTCTTTCCAGCTGGTCTAGGATGTACTCTGTTAACTGTAATATGGCAGAGATTGTTGAACGGCCTTTGATGAATCCATGCTGTTGAGTGGTAAGTAGGGAGATTACGTTGTTCAATATGAAACAGTAGTCTTTTAAGAACTATCTTTTCGACTATCTTTGAGAAAGTTGATATTAGTGATATTGGTCTATAGCTGATTGCTTCTGTTCGTGAGCCGCTTTTGTATTTACGATATACCTTTGATGTTTTCAGCTGAGCTGGAAAGATCAGTTGTGAAAGTGACTTATTTGTGATGTCCGTCAGAGGACCTACAAGTTCTTCTTTGCAGTGTTTCAGTAGCTTAGCCGATATTTCATCAATGCCAGTTGAGGTTTTTGGTTTCAGAGAGTTGATTATCTTTGTAATTTCTTCCTCTGTTGCGGCTTGAAATTTGAGACTGTGATCTTCGATGGTCATTATCGTTGTTCTGTTTTGTGTAGCTTGTGAGTGATTGTTGTTTAATCTAAGGGTCCTGTCTGCAACTGTGGCAAAAAAAGCATTCAAGCAGGTGGCTATTGCTTTAGGGTTATTTATTATTTGTCCTTCGGAGTTTAGCTGAGTCAGTTGATTGTTAGTGGATTTAGTTTTTTTCTCATTATTTATCACTTGCCATAGTGCTTTGGATTTGTTTTCTGCTGCATTTATGTGATTTGTGGTTTGCTCTTTCCTGAGCTGTTTGAGTTTTAGATCGTACTCTTTCTTCCTTTCTGCTGTCACTGTCTTGTCCTCAGCTTTGCCGGTGCGGAGTTCCTCTTTGAGAGCTTCAATGTACATTCCTTTGAGTCTTGTACATTCGTTATCCCAGGCGTATTTTGCTTTAGGCTGTTTCTTTTTTATTGTTTTTATTGGGCGGGTGTCATCTAATACAAATTTAACTATCCTGCTGAGGTTGTCATAAGCTTCGGAGACATCGTCCGTTGATAGGACTGTAAGCCAGTTTTGTAGTTGTAGTCTGTCTTTAAAGAGGTCCATGGTTCTGTTATTGATTATTCTTCTTAATTCTTTGATTTCTTCAATTTGTGGTTTGGTTAGATTCAGAGTGGCTATTTGCGCAAAGTGGTCAGATAGTCCAGTTTGGATTACGGAGGTTTTGATGAGATTGTCGTCTATATTGGAGCAAATCCAGTCTATTTATGTTGCAGTTTCAGGGGTGACTCTAGTGGGGGGTAAGGGTAGCCTTTTAATGTTGTAAGATTGGAGGAAGTCCTTTAGTTTAGTGTCACCATTGTTTTCTGTAAGGTTGTCAACATTTATGTCTCCCATTAGCAAAAGCTGTTTGTGTGAATGAAGAGCTGCGTTCAGCTGTTCTGTTATTATGTCAATGGCATCTTCTACTTGTGCACTTGGTGGCCTGTACACTCCAAGTACCTGTGGCATGTGTTTTTTAGCTTTATTTCAAAGAGTGCTGACTCGCATATGAGTTCTGCTTCATTCGCACTTGTGCTAATGAGTTTAGTTTTGTTTTCTAGGTCATTTTTTACAAATCCCGCCACTCCTCCTTTAATATGTCTTTTTCTTGCAAAGCCTCCCACAAAAGAGTGCTCTAGGTGGGTGTTTTCAAGGTTTTCCTAAGCCAGGCCATGTTCTGTGATAAGAATAAAGTCTGGCTTTTCTTCATGCAAGAAGTGGGTTAGTCTGTCTATTTTGGTGCTAGCCAGTTAATATTCAGTTAAGAATAGATAATATTAATAGTTAATATTTAGTTCTGAAGACACCCCTGCACGACTCTCTATACTGCAGTCTTGTCTAAATTCAAACTTTTTTTTTTTTTTTTTTTTTTTAGACAAAACAGTCTGAGGAAGTTTGCCTCATTACATCCACCCCAAATGGCAATGCCATAAGCCAGGTGTGGATATATGAGGGAAAATACACAGTTTTCAGAACTTCCCCTGGGCAGTGTCTTGATAACACTCTCAAGCCGTATACACCAGATGGAACTTCAGTGCAAAGGCTCTCAAGGTGTGCGTTCCAGGTAAGACCTTGGTCGAAGATGTGAATTTCAAGGAATTTTGTGGACTCGACCTGTTAAATAATTGTACCATCTAACATGACAGTCAGGTCTTCACTTAAGACTCTCAACCCCAGGAAAAATCTCAGCCTCAACCCAGAAAAAAAAACCAAATTACCTCTAAAATCAAGTTTTTAAATCATAATTTTTAACATTGTTCTTATGGGTTGCTATTTTGGTAACGAAATAACAACTAAAAGTAAACAAAAATAAAGGATCATTAATTTTCAGGAGCTTTTTTAACAGCTGTTCTCTGGGAAAAGTCTAGTGTAAATTTAACAGCTTGATCACCAAGACACTATAACAAAAGTGAATTAAAACCAACGAGCAAGGCTCGGTTAACCTGGTACTTAATGATAATCTAACCTTCAATCATCCAATGATAAAGGGTTATATTCTCCTACGTAGCTGACATATGTTTTGTTGTTATTACATTTTCAAAGCATTTGTGGTTGTCAAAAGTTAAAATTACACAACACAAAACAAACATTGAGACATACTCAGTTACATGTATGAATAGACAGGCCCATCATCGCGACAAGGACAGTCCAAACGCGGTTAGCAGACTTTTCTATTCGGAAGTATTTCACAAACCTTTTTAACGTTTAACATGTTCGCTGCTGACAGCTGATATAGCAGTTGCCCGCCCACTAGCGCTGTGTGATGACAACTGCTAAAGCAGTGGCGTGCTCCCTTCAAAGATATTGCTTCAGTGTGAGCCCAGCTCTTTGCCGGAAGGTTTATATCGTCCCCGCATGTTGTGCCGGTTTCGCTCGTTAATCCGTTTCCGCATCGGGAATTCCGTTCGTTTTCTCGCTATCATTGGAGGAATCTATACTTATTTAATACGCTAAGAGTTTTTTTGTCTTGAGAACTCCTCCTACAATTCTCAACCGATTTTCAAGTTTTTGGTGTCGTTGGATGGCTTAGTCTGAAGTTGTTTCCGCCAAAAATGGATGAAAATCGGACTTAAAATAAGGTCGCTATCCACAAATTAAATTTGAAATTTTCCCATTAGAATAACATTGAGATTGGTTTGAGCATTTTAAACATCTGTTAACGTACAGCTGTAGTTTTTGGTGATCACTGATATTCACAATATTGGATTGGTCGGATTTCATTGATCTAGAACTAAATGTAACCTTTGTATTGTATGAAAATAAATTGCTCCATGTTGAGCAACAAGTGCACTAGTGGAAATATAATTCAGCATATTGGTTGAGTTTTGACATTTTATATGCCGCAGCGAACGTGTTAAGAAGCAGAATAGGGATAAATTATTCCTTCTCAAAATCGCACAAGAGGCAACTAATACTGTTCTCGTTTTCCATCAGTGTAGCTGGTTCGATAAACACAAGTCTGTTTTATTTAGTAATTGAGTTTGAAATGCAGTAATATTCAGCTTTTCATTCTGTATACGACAGTATAATTATTTTGGGAAGAAACGAGCTACTTAATTGACTTATAAAACAAAGGCTAAAGATTGTAGATCCTGGGGAAGAACAGATTAAGTAACTGCGGTTTATAAAAGGAAACAACGGAAAAAGGGGCCAAGTCCAACTCCAGTGCCCATTTTTCCCCAATAAGTTTTTTAGTCAAGAGTCCGCAGTACCTCCTCCATCTTGATTTTTAGTCCCAAGAGAAAAATGTTAAATATAGGTGTCTTCGAAACACTTCATCTCGATAATCTTGCATCAGATTCGCATGAAACTTGAATATTTTCATAATAATAGTATGACGGTCCATGTGACAAAAATAGTTTTTTTAATAAACCCCCTAAAAATGATTTAACATTGTTTAAAAATGGTGATAATATACATTGTTTTTTTATTCATTATTTGACTGGATAATTTATTTAATTAATTTTCAATCACCTCAAATGAAAGACTGTGGTAACATTTAAAATGACATCAAGTTTGTAATTTTCAAACGAATAGCAAACTCACAGTTATATTTCAAATTTAACATTGTTCTTATGGGACAAAATGGCAAAGTGGCATAGGTACTGCAGACTCTTAACCAAGGGTGGAAAAAAGTGTGGAAACTATATATCTTTAAAAGTATTTAAGTAATAAAACTAAAACTTTGCAAATTGGTTTTGAGTGACAAAGTCTACTTCCTAAACTACTTATTGTCCTTATACCTCCAAGGAGGGACAGTCCACAAGGAGTCCGAAGACAATCTTTAAATGTAAGCATAGGTCAATATGTACATCAAATTAAAGGTCCCTAAGAATAAAGAACAATGCCGAAAACGGATGATCGAGTCAAAAATAGCAGGCGATCAAACTTTGCATTAAAATCATTTTGCTGAAAACAAAAAATTCAATAACTTCTAATCCACTCGACCTTTTGAGTTCGGTTTTGTGGCAAATTGTTCAGAATGCAAAGTTTTTTAAAATGATGTATCATATGACGCAGCCCAATGCAGTTTCCCTGAAGACCTTTACTAGGGACGTCCCTAAAGGAAGTCTTGGGAAAAACTTCACTGGCCTACCTCATATGATACATCATTTTTAAGGGCTTTGCATTCTGAGCAATTTGCCACAAACCCGGCCTCAAAAAGTCGATTGGATCGGGAGTTATTGTATTTTTTGTTCTCAGCAATATTATGATTTTAATACAAAGTTTGATCGCCTGTCATTTTTGACTCTGTCTTCCTTCTGAGGCCACAAGCATTGTTCATTATTATTAGAGACCTTTAATTTGATGCACACATTGACCTTTGCTTACCGGTGCACCGAAACTGCAATCCAAATTTTAATCCTCAAGAGGGTTCACTAATCCCACAACCGAAACTGCGATCCTCGCCTAGCAGGTAGCGGAGGGTCCAGCGGAAATTCAAGCGTCTGGTGTAATGGCTCTGAAATGTTTCACCGTTGTGTCACTCATGACACTTTTGAAGAATAAACTGGGACTTTCAAGTTGTACTATCCTCCTGAGTCCCATGTACCTTTTTTCGGAACATGTTTTTCATACAAATAGAAACCTTATGTTTTAATTATGTTTCTTTTTTAATACCCTCTGGGTTGGTTTTTGTCCGATCGTGGACAGTACCAATAAATATATATAAGTCTTGTAACACGCATGAAAGCCATTTCATAATGGTTTGTCTGAGCGCCTGCTGAACGCACTACGGCGAAGAGGGAACACGGTCATCGTGTTCGACGAAAGTTACACGACGAAGAGATGCAGCAACTGCAACGCATCGGGTGTACAGAGCGATGTAAATGTCTCCAAAACTCCCCACCGATATGTCAACTGCACAGTTTGCCATAAAGGTATCAACCGGGACAAAAACGGAGCTAGGAACATCCTGATAAACTTCATCCGTTCGTCTATCGTCGGCGGACAGGATTTTCAGCCATAAGGTCGAAAATCGTATCCTCCTGACAGACCTGTCGGGACTCATGAGGCTACACTCACGCATACAACATACCTGATGATTTACTTTTACTTATTTTAAAATTATGTAATCAAACTTACTAATTTGGTAAAGCCTTATTCAATGCCTAAATGCAAATGTAAGCTTTTGCAATTTAGTTAGCTTTTGTTTGGCTCATTTTTACCACTTTCTCGTGGTACCATAAAACATACTGCATTGAGTCTACTATTTTAAGCTCTTGTCAAGAGAAAAATGTGGATGTTAATAAATTTCTATATACAGTATTAATACTTGCTACATGAATCAACACCTTAACAAACATACAAAAATAAACTAATCAAAAGTATTGATTAAACTAAGACCAACTAATATATTAATAATAATTTATATATTATTAATAAACAGTATCAGATAACTGACAAAATTTCTCCTAGCAATTGGATTACAAAAACTTGCATTTAACGGCAACTAACAAAAATGTCTTGTTTTGAGGGTCACCACCTTCAACTCAACGATAAGAAAAAGCTTGTGACTTTTTTGCAACGTAGCCGACTGCGTTTACCACTAGACATAAAATTGTTATCCCAGGACAACTTTAAAACTGGTTTATACTAGTTGCGAAGTTGACATTGGGTACAGCAAACGAAGTTGTCATAACACTGTGGTAAGTCTTTTGGCTGTCCACTATGACAATTTCCCTTCCTTCAAACCCCATTCATGTTCAAGACAGCGGGGGGTTAATGCGAACTGCATGGTTAATCCCTAGCTGGAATATATGTAGACGGCAGGGGGTGAGTAGAAATGCTATGGGCATGGAAACTCCTAGCTGGAACATATGTTCAAGACAGCAGGGGGAGAGGAGTGCGACGGGCATAGAAACCCCTAGCTGGAACATGAGTGGACAGTCTGTCCCATGCCTCACCCTTTCTCTTCCTTCAATATCCCATCCTTCCGGGGGCCTGCGCAAAATGCCCATTTTGAGGCAGACGTGCTCAACGGTTCGGCCGGGGTCTCCTTATCCACCAATAACAAACAACAACATAAAATTGTTATTTTACTCGCAACCATTTGAGAAGTAGATTAATTATTTAAAGACTTAATTATTTAATATTTTAACTTATTTTATTGGTGAAAAGTAAAATGTATTTTAAATTTATTGATAGGTTTTTTATAGATTATTAGATTATTTATATTAAAATCGTGGTATTTAAACCACACGTGATCCTAATTTTTGGGAATTCCTTAAAAATTATTTGACCTTAGAGCAAAACGTTCTAAAAAATACAAAGCTGCACGGGTAATCTGACGCTCCCTCTATGTATGTCGTTTAACAACCACAATATAAGGTAGATATTTTTAACAAATTATTAACTTTTTTGTAGCTATTCAACTAGTAAAACTACAAAAATACTCTGAAGAAACATAAATATTTATCAAATTATACCTGCACTACAGACACCTTTATTCAATTAAAAAAGTCAAATTGATTATAAATTATTTTCCTACGGAACGTATTGTCAGATCCAGGACTGTTTGTTGAGATGGTGCTTAACACGAGGAAACCCGCTCTGATAAGGGACTGTTTGTAATTTAATCGCTCTAGCTCGCCTATTTATGAACCGATTTCCATAATTTTTATGTCGTTGGATTTGTAATTAAATATTCTGCCTTATCACTAGTGAATGATTATCATAGTCCGATTGCCTTTGAGTGCTTAAATAACTTTCTCCACTAATAAGTAAATATGAAGGAGAGTTGAGTAAATATTACGCATTATTCATAAACTCCGCCTATTCATAAAATTCACTAAAATGAAAAGAAATAGTTTACTCATCGTGACTCCACTGTCGAGAGCATGATCGAGTGATTAAAAGATTTTGCTTTTATGATTTTTATTGCATAAATGTTAAGTGGTATTCATTTGGATCTATAAATTAATAATTATTAATTACCATGGTGACCACGATCTCTCTCACTCTAAATTTTTAGTTTGTCTCAAAACAACATAGCATTTTTAGTTCCAAAAAATTTTAGTTCCTTGATCAGTTTCACTTTTTGAAGGGAGTCCAAAAAAATTCCCAGTTCAATGCAGCGACGGAAGCTGACCAATATTCCCAGTGTGGCTCCAGTTCATCCGGGGATGGAAGCCGATCCAAATTCATTGTGTGGCCTCAGTTCAATGCAGCGACGGAAGCCGACCAAAATTCCCAGTGTGGCTCCAGTTCATCCAAGGATGGAAGCCGATCAAAATTCATTGTGTAGCCTCAGTTCAATGCAGCGACAGAAGCCGACCAAAATTCCCAGTGTGGCTCCAGTTTATCCAGGGGTGGAAGCCGATCCAAATTCGTTGTGTGGCTCAGTTCAATGCAGCGACAGAAGCCGACCAAAATTCCCAGTGTGGCTCCAGTTCATCCAGGGATGGAAGCCAATCCAAATTCGTTGTGTGGCTCAGTTCAATGCAGCGACGGAAGCCGACCAAAATTCCCAGTGTGGCTCCAGTTCATCCAGGGATGGAAGCCAATCCAAATTTGTTGTGTGGCTCAATTTAATGCAGCGACGAAGGCATACCAAAGTTCCCAGTGTGGCTCCAGTTCATCCAGGGATGGAAGCCAATCCAAATTCGTTGTGTGGCTCAGTTTAATGCAGCGATGAAGGCATACCAAAATTCCCAGTGTGGCTCCAGTTCATCCAGGGATGGAAGCTAATCCAAATTTGTTGTGTGGCTCAATTCATTGCAGCGACAAGGGCCAACCAAAATTCCCAGTGTGGCTCCAGTTCATCCAGGGATGGAAGCCAATCAAAATTCGTTGAGTGGGCTCAATTTGGTTCAATGATGATGGGAGCTGATCCATATTTGCCGTGTGTTTGCAGTTTATTACGTAATACAGTTTTGGTCACCACTCCTAAAATGTATTTAGCAAAAAATGTGGATGTATTATTTTTAAATGGATAACATTTAATATATTTATTGTAAAATATCTGATTTACTTTTTATACATAGTACATGTTCTCGACAGTTATTCCCACTTGCCACATTTAATCAGCTGAGTCTGAAACAAGTTTATCTACTGACTTGCACTAAATGTGTGGGTTACAGAAATGCATCAAAAATCTAGTTCAAATAAACACCTGGGAAAAGCCATTGTTCAATGGCTTTTCAATACAAAATACGAATACATATTCACATTTTGACAAATGTTTATCCTCCCGTGTTAAGTTCTAGGAAATGTTCATAGTCCACTGAATCGCGTACCGGGAGTGGCCTCCTGGCGAGGATCGCAGTTTCGGTGTCTGCCTGGGGTCACCCTTAGGGTAAGGATCACAGTTTGGGCGTCTACCTGGGTTTTGGATCGTAGTTTTGGTGCGCCCTTGCTTACATATAAGATTTTCTTCTGGTTCCTTGTGGACCGTACTTCTTTGGAGGTCCAAGGACAATACGAACTTAAGGAAGTAGTCTTAAATCATTCGAAATCAATTTGCACAGTTTTAGTTTTGTTACTTAAATATTTAAATAATATTAAATTGTTTCCAGATGTTTTTTCCAACCTGTATATGTTTACACGAATAAAGAAACAGCTACTTATAAGACTAGTATTATATTTACGCGTGTTTACGAGTAAATATGGTATTAAAATTAGCTTTACTTTTTAAAAACAATAATTAACTGTTGCTATAGAAACAAATTAACATAAATTTTAATATGTGCTTCCTAAAAAGTTTGTTCAGATGGATTTGGCCCCTTTTACACAAATGTATAGCAAGTCACAGTTTTTTTAAACACCCTGAATAATCGCCGTTTTAATATAGAATAAAAACAGTTACTGTTTAAAAAAATCACTAGAAAGAGAGCCAATTTTCATTTTCCTATCAAGTTATATTTTTTTCCTTCTTGACTCTCATAAATTTTGAAAGTCACTCCATTGGTCACTGAGATATTGGTGCTGTAACCATGCATCAACATACAGGATTGGGTTGTAACATTCTGTTCAATGATATTGAGATGCAATTAAGGTGCCAATGACGTTATGTTCTTATCTGTTGTGCAACTTTTGAGGATACAGTAAACTTCCTCTAATCCGGCATGTCTGGGACTTGACAAATGCCAGATTACAAAATATTCCGGATTACAGGATAAATGTCAGAAAAATTTGAATTCAGGAAAAAAATTACATTAAAAGTGTATTTTATTCTTTAAACAGCTTTTTTACTACCTTATCTAGAGTATATAAATATTGCATAACATACTGTAATGAAAAATACCGTGCATGATTATGAAACTAAAATAACGATTATACGAAGTCACCCGAGGTTGGTTGAATACGCCTCCCCTCCCCTCCACATATTCTTAAGTGCTTTATATGACAGAATGTGTCCCCTCGTGACTAACGATCTAAAATGAACTTGAACACTCATTATTATTATACCTATAAATAAAAAATTTTCTGAAAGTCGTGCCGGATCATCAAAAGTGCCAAATTGTAGGATGCCAGATAAGAGGAAGTTTACTGTGGTTGTAGGTATGATGATGATACCGTGCCCGTTTCAAATTACAGTAAACTTCCAGTAATCCGGCATCCTATGATCCGGCACACTTGATGATCCGGATGACTTTAAGAACAATTATTTTGACAGAAATAAAAATAACAAATGAGCGATCGAGTTTGTTTGGGATTGAAAGTCGCCGCGATCGAAGCAACGATGTGTCGTACAAAGCGTATTCCACAGAATAATAGTATAGGTTATTGGGAAACAGTCATGACACTCTGTCACAGGTTGTCCGCCTGAACCAACTGGGGACTCCAGTTACGCATGGAACAGTGGCTTGGAGCGCTAGAGGGATTTACTAGCGCTTATAGTGGTTGGTGTCTGAGTTTATAACACAATCAGAGGTGGTGATCGCAGCCATCAGCGCATCACAAACACCTATGCAATGCTGATAACAATTAAAGTTGTCAAAATAAATCCCAATCAAATGATAACTGCCGAAATGTATTTCAGAATTAGTTGCCGCTCACTGGAGTTACATTTAAAGTTATTGCCCATAATGAGAATGGCGGGGACTCCAGTCACGGTTCCATCCGCTTAAAGCGCTAATTGCCCCACCGTCGACACTAAACATCGAGCTTCGAGTCGAATGTCGTGACTGTCTTCCTATAACATATTGGACTGTGGCATATTCCGCATTGGCATGCGTGCTGTGGAGACTAGTATTCCTCAGCCGACACTGGAGCTTTGTTTACATTTCGTATTCGTGTTCAGTCTGCTAGCGTGCGTCTCTTTAATGTGAGGCTGTTTGTACATTTCAGAAACTTTATTAAATAACAACAATAGTCAAAAAATATCCTCTAAACTAAATGATTTGATTAGTTACACTTTTATACATAACCTCCGTATTACTGTATCTTAGTTTTCCCCGTGTCCGAGGTGGCCCCAATCCTAATTACCGTAACTCGATAATCGGGCGTCTACTGTACTCTTAATACAGTTTCATACTCATGTGCTGTATTTTTCATTACAGTAGAGTGCGTTATACAATAGTTGTTATTCTTTAAAAGCTGTTTTAATTATAAAATGCGTGCTTTATAGTCTTTTTTTTATTTTATTTACATTTTTCTTGATATTCATCCTGTAATCCCACATATTTTGTAATCCGGTACATGTCAAGTCCCGGACGTGCCGGATTAGAGGAAGTTTACTGTACCAAAATGAAATAGGTAAAATCCAAAAGATGAATGTCATTTTTAAATAACCCTAAAAAGGCAAGTACCTTGTTGGGTAATAAAAATAAATTTGTATCAGTATAATCATTTAATTTGTATAGGGCGCTTAACTAAATATAAATTAAAATAATACATCGATTTGTGCCGCCACAAAAACAACGATGACAACAAAATCGCTAACTGAAGGCTTACAGGTCGAGTCTTAAAAAACTTATATAAACTAATCGATCACATAATGAAAGATGAGCACCTAGCCATTGATATGTACACACTAGGAGTCACGGGTGACTGGGGCTTATCTGTTGAGGACACCTAAACTGGCTCCGTTGTTGAGGGGCTGGGGCTGCTGTTGGGGCTGGTTCTGCACTCCTGCCAACACGACAAGCAAAAAAATCAATGAGCACCTCGCCATTGATATGTACACACAAGGAGTTGCGGGTGACTGGGGCTTATCTGTTGAGGACACCTAAACTGGCTCCGTTGTTGAGGGGCTGCGGCTGCTGTTGGGGCTGGTTCTGCACTCCTGCCAACACGACAAGCAAAAAAATCAATGAGCACCTCGCCATTGATATGTACACACTAGGAGTCACGGGTGACTGGGGCTTATCTGTTGAGGACACCTAAACTGGCTCCGTTGTTGAGGGGCTGCGGCTGCTGTTGGGGCTGGTTCTGCACTCCTGCCAACACGACAAGCAAAAAAATCAATGAGCACCTCGCCATTGATATGTACACACAAGGAGTTGCGGGTGACTGGGGAGGCTTATCTGTTGAGGAACCTAAACTGGCTCCGTTGTTGAGGGGCTGCGGCTGCTGTTGGGGCTAGTTCTGCACTCCTGCCAACACGACAAACAAAAAAATCAATGAGCACCTAGCCATTGATATGTACACACTAGGAGTCGCGGGTGACTGGGACTTATCTGTTGAGGACACCTAAACTGGCTCCGTTGTTGAGGGGCTGCGGCTGCTGTTGGGGCTGGTTCTGCACTCCTGCCAACACGACAATCAAAAAAATCAATGAGCACCTCGCCATTGATATGTACACACTAGGAGTCACGGGTGACTGGGGCTTATCTGTTGAGGACACCTAAACTGGCTCCGTTGTTGAGGGGCTGGGGCTGCTGTTGGGGCTGGTTCTGCACTCCTGCCAACACGACAAGCAAAAAATCAACAATTAAAATATCACTTGCTAAGATTTTAGTTGAATTCAACGATAGGAATGCCACTAGTTTATGAAGGTCAATTTTTAATGGTATCCTTAAAACACACGTAAATCGAAAGAAGAATATTCAGGGTGTCTACTGATATCTGATTTTGGAATTCCAGTAGATTTCCAGTATTTCCAGTACATGTTTTCAAAAAATTCCAGTATCACTCGCGAACTATTAATCTGAATATAGAGTAACAATAACGAAATTTTATACGTATAAACAAATTTAACATAGATTTTAGTACTGAGATATAGCCACTGGTCCAAATTCAACCAAAAATTGACCTGATTTGAACTTTGATGGACCTGATGGGATTCTGTTCATCTACAGGATAAACATTTTTAAAAGTATGCACGGATTTCTCTTAAGATACATACAAGCTGAGAAAAAGGGAGGGAAATAAACATGCTTGCCTATTAATATATAGATACATATTATGATTGTGATTAATAAGTACTTACTTGCCAATGATAACAATTTTTTAAATAAAATAAAATAAATTGAATAATACTAAAAGTAAAATAAATACACACATCATGAATAAAATTTAAGAAAGGGAACTAAATTTTTAGTACAAAATCCAGCATTTTCTAAGCTCAATCTTTACACAAATTAAATTTTTATATTTCTTAATTGCTATAAATTAATTATTTGGACAGAACTACAAGTTTCCTGATTTTGGTTGACAAACAAATTTGGTAACCATGAAATATGTATTTTTACATCGGAATGCACGGATCGAAAGACAAAATTTATATTTTATGGATTTTAAAAACAAAAATTTCCAGATTTTAATAAAATTGAATTATTCCAGTATCTATTTTGAAATTCCAGTATAATTTCAGTATTTCCAGTATCAAAATAAAATTCCAGTATAATTCAAGTATTTCCAGTAATTCCAGTATCAGTCGACACCCTGATATTTAAAAAACAATGTGTGAAAATTACACCATCTTCAAAATCTGATCTTCAAGTTTTTTTAATGATACAGAAAACTCACTAACCGGTGCCACCACTCACAGGACCTCAGTAAGATAACATTGAATTTCTTCCATTTAGTTCCATTTATTAGAACTCTTCCACCTCCTCTGACTTCATATATCGCATAGCTGCATAACTCATCAAGTATAAAAGTTAAAATAGTGCAATTTGTTATACTGCACGTCCACATTAATTACATGTATGTGCATGGGGATTATCATGAAAAGCAAGAGAGGACCTGCTGCCATAGACGAATGACGATGATTTAATATGTTGACAGAGCGTGGATTCAAACATTCAAACTCACAGCATTGCTGTGTAAATTCCAAAGACAGTCAGGCTAACCATTATTTACTAGAATCACTGTAGTTTCCATGTTAAGCTACAATCCACTTCATATTCTTAATAACTTATCATTGCTCCAAATATTCTCTAAAACCCTCCTCCAATACTCACAATAACAAAGCTGGAGCTGTTTTAAGTTGTACACAAGTTTATCAACCTTTTTCAGCCTTCCAACCAACTTTTAGGCTTTGGATGTTCAAGAACCCTTATCCCAAAACCCCTTTAGCCATCACCTCAAAATGTTCAAAGGAGATGTTATACACTGGGGTCTTCAGTAATGCCCTCTCAACCAAGTTTCATCGAACCAGACCCTGATCATAAGTCTATCAGTTAAGAGTCTTCATCACCTTTGGCAAAATATCCTTCGTACACTCTGATTTCCATTACAACTGTCCTAGTACAGTCAGGTGCGCCCAACTAGGGCGAGGGGTGAGGCGCGGGTACATTTCTAAAAACATCGGACTGCGACGTCCAACACACGCACGCGCAGACTCGCTACAATGAGAGTTCGGCCAGTCCGATGCTGCTGTAGCGTCGTCCTGTCTACATTTGAAGAGTATTTTAAATTATTATTAATACTAGGCTCAAACTTTTCCATTCCAATACAGCCGATTAAAATTTTACAGCGATTACAATTAATTAATGGTTTTCAATTATTATATTAGTGATAGCGTTTGAACGGAACCTCCGATTTAGATTTAATTTAGGTCAGGGGTGTAAGGCAGTATCTACTTGAATGAGTTCGCGAACCAGAATGATCAGACAATACAGTAACGAAACAAAATAAATAATTTTAAAATGATGGGACTAAAGCAATTATTTTCTTTAGAATAATCTGACGCAACGTATAGAGGCAACCCTCGCACACCAAAAACAATTAGTTGACACCCACTAACAAAGGACATAATCAACCTCTTGTAATGTATGCTAAATTGCGTATAGGGCCTATATTGATAATTTTATTCGAACTAACCGAATTATGAAAGAGTTAAACGAGTTACACTCGTATACTTATAACTAGTAATATATTTAATTAAATAGCCTAATTAAAATTACAATTTTGTTTACTAATTGCTTGGAACCATTAAGTTGTTTTCATTTATTTTTCTAGTCCCAGTGTTTGAAAGTCGAAACATCTAGCTATGGTTTTCGGTGCCGCTCTTTTACAATAGTACGTTAAATTGGTAAAGCATAGTGGCTTCACTGGATTTTACTTTTAAGTTTTTTCTGTAAAGCAGTATAAAATAATTGTAATTTGAATAATATGCGAACGTACCGCTTTTCTCTCAGACCATGGAAGGCTCTAATTAAATATTGGTCAATGAGACTATGGCCCAGAGTCTAAGAACATTATACATAATTAAAGTAATTAAATATGATCAGCCGATCATAATAATTTTGAAAATTCAAACGCAAATGTCGGTATTTTTATTAGAACAACTATAACAAAATATTTGGATGATGATGAAATATGCCCAGATGAGATAATTTTTCCCTCCTAAAATTATTAACAGAACTGCCTAAGATTTATTTGCATTTTAATTGCTTCATCATCACGTTATCCTATTGAAAACTGAACAAATCAGTGTAGGCCCTACCAAATTTCAACTCTCTTGCGTAACGAAAAAATTGGAGGATTAGGCTAGTGATGAACTAGTGAGAGATTTGTCTAAAAGGCGGCGACTCACTACCTGACTTTTCACCGGACCGAGCACCGCACAGAGCATTGTACCGAGCAAAAACAAACAGCAAGTCCGGAAGTGTGTCAGCAGGGGTCCGTACATCGGGCCGAACGCTCTGGAGGTGGTTTTCTGGCGAAACATCAAAGAAAAGATTGGACAGGTGTACGGTTCGATGTACGGTAGTGTGTCTAGGTAAATTTTGCTCTGTACCGAGCGTGGCCCCGAACGCCCGGGATGGAAAGCCCCTCCCTTCTCCACCCCATCGTCTAGCGCCCTATGACTTACGCTCCCTATATCTCTCTAAACTTCCTTCACCTCGCTTGGTGGATTTGTCCGGTACGATGCTCGGTCCGATGTCTTGTTCGGCGAAATGTTCGTAGTAAATTTACGTCTCTTTACGATGTAATGTCCGGTACGATGCTCGGTCCGATGTCTTGCTCGGCGAAATGTTCGGAGTAAATTTACATCCGTTTACGATGTAATGTACGGTACGATGCTCGGTCCGATGTCTTGCTCGGCGAAATGTTCGGAGTAAATTTACGTCCCTTTACGATGTAATGTTCGGTACGATGCTTGATCCGATATACGGTCCGATGGAAAGTCCGGTAGTGTGTCGCCGGCCTTATAAAAAGGAATTTCCTTCACTTCAAGTGGTATCAAGCGGAATCGTATTTCGCGCACTTCCGGTGTTACAGTATTTGTAAACACTGTCATTAGAAAAATTTATGAACGGTTTAGGCTTTGAATCTCATCTGTGATGGGTTGAAAATACACTTACACATTACTAGTTGTCTGTATTATGTACTGTAAAAACCATTATAGTGCAAATAATGTACTGCTCGTCTTGAGTACATAAAAAAAAAAAAAAAAAAAAAAAAAAAAAAAAAAAAAAAAAAACTATCGCCAATGAACCATTGTGCTGGATGTATAAACACACGTGTTCTAAAATTGAATTGTACGAGTAATTTAGATGGATAAAGAAGCATTCAAATAAATACGAGGAATGTGTCCCACAACATCACTGAGTGATTTATAATTCGATAATGTTTGTGTGTGTGTGCTTGTGTTAGTGAGAAAGACGACGTTTGCGAAAAGGCTAGTAGCGCCTCGAACGGGCAAATTCGCAGACCCCATTTTTGCTCAAAACATGCGTTTGTAGTCCCCTGTTTCGGACGGCATTTTTTAACCGATTTGAATGAGAGTGGCCTTAAACTGTTCAGAAAGAGTGCCTGCGTGTCTCTTGTACCTCCTTAAATCGATATGGTTTCTTAAAATTACTTTAAAAAATTGTTGAAAATCAAGTAATTTTTCCCTTTTTTAACTGTATTTTTAGGTACCTCAATGTACGTTTTTTATTATTATGAGGTAATAGAGACACGCGGGCACTCTTTCTGAACAGTTTAAGACCACTGTCAATAAAATCGGTTCAAAAATGTCGTCCGAAACAGGGGACTACGAACGCATGTTTTCGACGTTTTTTGCAGGGGTTATGAAGACTCTTAAAAAAAAGTACCCAGAAGGACCATGAAAAATTGTGACGGCTCGTGCCGCCAGCACTCCATATAGTAGCGATTTTCGAGGCACTGGCCACAGGCCCGAATCCGACAGCCTGTTTCCAGAACCTTCTCGAATCGGCCCGCGGAGCGAAAGATATTCCTACGCACGGTCGGTCTCGCCCCATTTCGCCATCTTCGTTTTCCGGTACCACATCGCTGCAACGCCATGGCCAGATAAGTTTTAGTTTAGTTGGGGGTTTACGTAGGCTAGGGATGAGCGGGGGAATCATAATTAATTAATTGATCTCAAGTACAATTATTATGTAGCCAGTCAATTAAGGCTGCAACTAGTTCTGTAGAGGGTAGTCTGGAGCCATAACCTTAACGCTCATGTCGTTTCACGACATGGGCCATCAGCCATAGGATGGGTTTTAGATTTCTAGATACAGTTCATTATTAGATATTCACCTTCCAATTAATTTAGTATACGTAGATTATAATTATCTCATCAAAATGGCTTATTCTGGTCTGTGCTTGGCAGCGATCCGTCTCTGGGTAGAATCCACAGTAGGCCTATGTCCTTCAGATACGTTTCCTAGGTTCAGTCAATAAGCCACGAATTTCCCAGGTATCTCATTTCACGCCTTAAACCTCAGTCCTCAACCATTTCCATAGTCACCTTTGGTTAATCACCTACAACCTAGAAATGAGCAGTCAGCCCCATTCATGTTCTCGCTCGACCCCAGGAGTCCATCAATTCCGTTTGCCAATAGCTACTCACTAAGTTCAATACCACCATAGGTCCACAATCAGCTTTCCGAATACCCATTATCCATTGGTAACCACCATATTACCGTTTCATATGGTAGCAGAGCTTCTGAGCTAAGCACAGGCTAGGACTACAGCTTCATGAGGTAGGCCTAGGCTAGCCTAACCTCACTTTTCCTTTTTTAGGCTAGGGCAGTAGTTTTTGCTTCGATTCTTTTCAAATTTTTTTCTAAGAAAGGCTAAGGTTCTGGACTACCCTGTTGCAGTAGTTTTTTTTTGAAATTTTGGAAATTAGCTTAAATTTTGGCCTTTATTTTTATTTTCCGAGCGCTCTTATAGCCTCGGTTAGCTTTAACCTTTCCAAGTTTTTCTTGCTGAGTTATCATCCCCTGCTCTTTCCCTTAAGTTCAGTTAGGCAATAGGGACCCAGGGTTTGCCAGCCAGTGTAGGATTTTGCCTTTGTTTTGTGCCTTTGTTACAGAATAGGCCTAGCCCCTGCGGTTCGAGATTTCCAGCCTGCCAGCTGTCTCTGCTTGAAGAAAGTGCCTTTTTCAGTGTTAATTGTGCAGTGTTGAAGTGATTTTTTTTTTTTTTTTTAAAGTGAAGTAAAGGAAAATTAAATATTTTTTTTTGCCAATTAATGTTTTCAAGTTTTAATTCAGATTTTCTTTTGCATTTAGTTGGGATCAGTGACAGGTAAGGGGCAGATCGCTGTGCCCGGGCACAGAATGCTGCTGGCTGAATCCCAAGTAAACTAAATTAAATTAATTTTCAATTTTCTTTATTTTAAAATTACAAAGTCTTTGGTATGAGCGTTAGAGTCAGTGTAGTTTGTAAGAAGTGTTTCATGTGTATTTAAGCTATATTATATTTAAGTATGCTTGCTAAATATTTATTTTAATTACCTTTTCCTATGCACTTGCTTATTTAATTACTGAACATTTAATGCAGGGTATTGTGTGGCCTATCCCTGGATGTCTCATCTAGGTTAGGTCTGTGTTATCGGCTGGTCGATAGTCGAGCAGTACTCGGGTATCGGTGATTCGGCTTTCCGCACCGATATACCGGCTCGCTTTGACTAACCGCACTTTGCTTTTGAATTTTGCTGGCTTTTGGCAAACCCCTGGCTGTTTTCTCATTTACATTTCAACCTTGTAGGCTAATTAGCAGGAAAATTTCAGGTATTAAAATTAAATTGGTTAAGAATTAATTTCTCGGATTTTAGAGGTTTTTTAATTAAGTAGGCCTAGGTTAAACACCATTGGGCTAGGTTTTCATGATAAATAAATTCCCTTAGGCCGTAGCAAACCCCCCAACCTCCCGTTCTTGTAGATGCCAATATCTGTGCAAATTTTAGGCGACTCATGTGCAAAGAGATTCTCGGAGTATCTTGGTCGTCAGACCAGAGCAGATATTTCCGTGCAATCCTCATGCTCATGGGGCTTTTCCGGTGCAAAGGTAGGCGAAGTCAAGGATTTTTTGAGATCAAACCCTGTCCTTCAGGCCAACATTCCGTTAGTGCTTATGGTGGGAACCAATGATTTTTTGGGCGGAACTGCACCCTGCGATTTCAAGGCTCAATTTTTGTCCTTGATCAAATTAATTCGCAGAAGACATCCTGACATAGTGATTGTTTTCACAACTTTGCCGCTATTTCCTCGCGTTTGCAGTGATGCTCGGGCAGTGGATCGATTGAATAAAATGAATAGGTTTTTGCTCACTCTGAAATCTGTCATGGTTCGGGTTGTACGCTTAACTGCGGATTTTGCCAACCATGAATTTTTCCATGCGTATTACGGTAGATCTCGCAGGATTGATGGCATTCATTACAATTCTCTCGGCCATCGCAAGCTCTTGTCCATTTTCGCCGACGAGTTAGCCTTGAAACCAGGTTTGCGGCTGCCTAACGTCTTTTGGGGTACCCACCATAAGGGAAATTGAAAATTTTTTTTTCTTTTGGCAAAACGACAAAATTGATTTCGCGATGGAGAGAGCAGGCTCAAAAAAAAAAAAAAAAAAAAAAAAAAAAAATTAAGGGCAACAAAATTAGAATTTTTTTTTACAAAATTGGCAGTTAGGGTTTTTAGGTGTTTTTCCCCCCTCGCCCCGGGTCTGCACGGACCCCCGTCAGCTCAATGACATTGTTTTTTCTCGTGCGGTGAATTATTGTGCATTGTTGGGCAAATTGATTATTGTTTGCAACTTGTTTAAAATTTTTTTTTTCTCTTTTTCTTCTGCCATTGATCAACGGAAACCCAAGGGGAAAATTTTGAGTGAGTTGGGTTTTTTTTTAGGCCTATTGTCGTTGCGCACCCCCCTGCGACATGACATCGAGGGTGTACGCGCCTGACGAAATCCCATCAGGAACGTCATGGGTTTACACGCTCTCAGCGTCTGATGCTGTCGCGCAGTGCCAAGCCCTGGGCCTCACCCCGTTGGGCACTCTTGCTCAAAACAGAGCCTTGTTGAGCGAGTACTTGGCTACTTTGCAAGTCAATGGTGGCACTGAGCCCTTGCCACCCGCTCACGCTTCCGATTCGGAAATTCCCATTCAGGCGAAACAGAAGGACAACCCCGAAACGAAACAAGAGTCCGTCGGGTCCGAGTCGAACGACCGACCCTCATCGATTTTGGTTACCGAGACCGCCACCCACGCGCCTCCCGCGCATTCCGTCACTCAACCTCAGCCGCCACCCACCACTGGGCCGATGGCCCAGCCTTTCGCTCCTCAGTGGCTGGAGGCTATTCGAGTCGCTGCCTCAACCTTAGGTCAACAGTTGGCGAGTGCTGTGAGTTCCAAGAGCACATCCTCTGACTCCAGAAAGGTCGTGGCAAACCTGTTGAAGGCCCTGCCGGTTGTTTCTGGTGCTGATGGCGAACAGCTGCTGAAATTTTTGGTCAAGATATTGAAAATTCAGCGCCTGGCCTTAATCGATGAGCACACGCTCCTCGTTGAAGCGCTGCCTCGCACCACCGGGCAACTCGGTGATTTCTGGTCCCGTGCCATCGCCAACAGGCAAAGGTTGGCCGACCTGACTACTGACTTGATGGATTTTTTTGTGCCGACCCAGCTGCGACATACCATGGTGACGCGTCTTATTTATAGGCGTCAGGGAGCCTCCGAGCCCCTACCAGAGTTTGTAGGTTCGGTCCAGGACTACGCAATGTTGTTAATCCCAAATGCTACCGACTCGGAGCTTTTGGAGGTCCTGGTCAACGGACTTCACTCTGTGCCTAGGGCGCGGCTCGCCATGATGCCCCCCTGTCGCACTATTCAGGACCTGCTATCCCTCGCGCCTAGGCTGCAGGTGGTTGAGCACCTTGAGTCCACCTCTCAGGCGCAAGAGTCGGCTGTGGCCCCTGCCGCACCATCCTCACAAAATTCCAGGGGCTACGAACGTTCGTATCCGCAGAATCGTCACACCAGTCAGGCCTACCGCAGCGGTTATGGCAGGCCAAACAACAATTCTTTTCATCAAGGACGCCACGACCACGGGCAGCAATCGCGCTTTTCCAACCAACCCTACCGAGGGCAACAGTCGCACACTCGCGAGGGGCAGTACCGTTCGTATGTCCCGCAGAATTCCGGGCAGCAGCGTGATCGCGCGCAACGTCAGTCAGGTCCCATCAATTCCGACCGCAACGAACGAGGCAACCCAACAAACGGGAACGGAGGGCGATGTTAGGCGGTCGCGCTCCTCCGCAATGTCAAGCCGCCGCGGAACCCCTAAGGTTGACCCAATCAAAAACCAAACAACACCCTGTCTCCAGTAAGGCCCCATCCGTGCCCAAGATGGACCTTTGTCACATAATCACGAATTTTGGTGGTATTGAGCTTCAGGCCCTAGTCGACACAGGCGCGTCTTTCTGTTTGATTTCCCTGAATGTGTTCAACAGGCTTCGCAAGGACACCACTTGCGTAAAGTCTGTGGGCCCAACCAATGAAAAAGCCATTTCCGCTTCCGGCGACATCTTTGCTTTTCAGTCTCAGGCAACCATCCATTTCAAGATAGGGCATCTTTCATGGAACTTTTCCTTCCAAGTTTCAGAAAATTTACCGGTAGAAGTTATTATAGGCTCTGATTTTCTCACTAAGGCCCGTGCCATCATCAATATGGCAGATCACACCCTCACTTTTCCGTACGGCACCCCAAAGGTTTTTGCCTTGATACCTTCAGACACCGACAGTGAGTCAGCCCCTGTCAGTATGGGCCAAAATCTTAGTCCAGAGCAGCGATCCAAGGTCGAGGTTTTGGTCAGGGAATTTCCAGACACTATCACTAAGGCCTTGGGCCGAACCAATGTGGTGCAATACCATATTCGAGTAAATTCCACCAAAATTGTCAGAAATAAACCATATCAGTATGCACCCCCAAAACTTCTTCAAATGAGACAGCACATCGAGGAACTTCTTCGGAAGGGAGTTATTAGGCCATCAAATTCGCAGTACGCCTCTGCAGCTTTTCTGGTCCCCAAGAAGGGTGGCAAGACTCGCATGGTTGTAGATTATAGAAGTCTCAATTCCATCCTTGAGCTAGATGCCACCCCCATGCCAACCATCGAATCAGCCTTTCAGCACCTGGGACAAGCCCGCTGGTTCACTCTTCTTGACCTTAACTCGGCCTACAACCAGATTCCCCTTGCCGAAGAATCAAAGCACTATACCTCATTTGTTGTTCCTTGGGCTCAGTATGAGTTTAATTATCTCCCTTTTGGACTAGCTTCCGGAAGTATGGTCTTAACATCTCTCATAGACAAGATTTTTGGAGATATAAAATTCCAGTACATCTATAATTTCTTTGATGACTTGTGCGTCTACAGTAACGGTTCCTTTGATGACCATTTGGCCAAAGTCAGGACCGTCCTTCAAAGACTGCACAAGGCTGGACTCACTGTCAACCCCGAGAAAATCACCATAGCTTCAAACAATATCCAGTTCCTCGGTTACATATTTTCAAACAGCTCCATTTCTATTCATCCAGATAGGACCGAACCCATTGATAACTTCCCGGAGCCCAAGAATGTCAAACAGCTTTCTCGATTCTTGGGCATGACAGCCTTCTATGCTCGATTCATCAAGGGCTATGCAGCGATAGCCCAGCCTCTGAACATGCTCAAGAAAAAGGGTGTCGACTTTGTTTTTGGGCCGGAACAGCGGAAGGCTTTTGAAACCTTAAAGAAGGCATTGGTCTCGTCCCCCATTTTACGTATGCCCGATTTTAGTAGGCCCTTCATCGTGCATACAGACGCCTCTGGGACAGCAATAGGTGCAATTTTGTACCAGGAGTACGACAGTCACCTTTTCCCGGTTTCTTATGCATCCCGTGCTCTCAACAAACATGAGTTGAACTACTCCACATTGCAATTGGAGTGTTTAGCTATAGTTTTCGCATTGCAAAAATATCAACAGTATTTAGAGCACAGGGAATTTCATCTCCATACGGATTGTTCAGCCCTCACCTGGTTATTAAATCACCCTCGTCAGGTAGGCAAAATAGCCAGGTGGATTTCATTCATTAATTCCTTCAAGTTCCAAATTCATCATATCAAGGGCAAAGACAACGTGGTGGCTGACTGTCTCTCTAGGCTTTTTGAGGGCTCCGAGCCTACTGAGGCCCCCAAACCCGATCCCTCTCCCACGATGGCGCTCCTGGGCTTGCCGGAATTGTTCAAAGACATAAGCAAACATCAGGTAGAGGACCCTTCCCTAGCAAAAATTATCCGTTCCACCAGTAAGCCCGAGGGTTATTCTGTCCAAGATGGTGTACTCATGTATCGACAACCCAACCAGACCAAACCTAGGGTTGTCGTCCCCGCTAAGTTAATGGATCTATTATTCAAATATTATCACGAGTCACCCACTTCCGCTCACCTTGGCATTCGTAAAACCCTAGCCCGTGTTGAGGCTTATTTCTGGGCCAAGGATCTTCGACAGGAAATCACCCAGAGAGTAAAAGCTTGCGTCAAGTGCCAACGCTGCAAGCAAGCTCCCAACTCCAACTTAGGGCAGCTCTCATCTGAAGTGGTCACCAAACCTTGGGAGAAAATTTTCATTGACCACATCGGTCCTTTACCCCGCTCTACCAAGGGCAACAAATACATCCTCACCATAGTTGACTCCTTTTCAAAGTTTTGTATTTTCATACCCACCAGAAACACTCAAGCCCAAACAACAGCCAATCTTCTATTGAATAATGTTTTTTCTATTTTCGGTCCACCAAAGTACTTAGTTTCTGATAACGTTTCCGGCTTCCGTTCTAGAATTATTCAACAGCTGTGTCTGGATTTGGGCATTCAACACATTTTCACTAGCCCATATTACCCAAACCCCTCCCATGCAGAGAGAGTAAATAAACAAATTAAGGTGGCCATCCGTATTTTCCACAGTAAGCACCAACAGTTTTGGGATCAGCACCTTCACTGGTTTCAAATAGCTCTCAATTCCGCAGCCCACGAGAGTACCCTCAATTCACCATCCCGCCTTTTCCTGGGTAGAACTCTTCACCATCCTTTAGAACTCCATTGGAATCTTGATACCTTGGTCGACCAGAATGGCCCATCACCCTCCCTTCAGGAGGAGTGGGAACAAGCCATCGAGAATCTTCGAAAGGCCCGTGCCAAAAGGGAAAGGATATATAATAGGGATAGGACCCCCGCCACTTTCAAGCCCGGAGATTGGGTAATGTATAAATTGCACCCCCTGAGCAAGAAAATTGACAATGTCAATCAAAAGTTGTTGCCCCTTTGGTCCAAGCCTTGTGTAATAGAGACCTTTGTCTCGCCTGTGACTGTCCGATTGCTCGACCCCACCAATGGAAAATTCATACGACAGGCCCACGTTTCTCAGTTGAAGAGGTTATTCAACCCTTCCAGGTAAAAAGTAGGATTCATCAAACTTTTCTTACCCAGACTGACGATCGTCTGCCAAGCCAGCCAGAACCTAGTGATAGTAGTTGTAAGCTTTTCTTCTTTCTTCTTCTTCTCTTTCTAGCCCCCCCCCCCAGTTGAGGGCGGTGAGTCTAAGGCATTGCCTTCCTTTGCGATGGGTATGCCTACACCTTACCCCCAGCTGTGGAGTGGGTTCTTCCCCTCTCCTCTTTTCTGCCAGCGGCATAGGCGGATTTTTCCCCGAGGCTGTTTTAATATTTAAATTAATTTCTTTTGCTTATAAATTATCTTCGCCCTTGGATTGAACCTTTTTTTATTTATTTTTTTTTTCTCAATCCCAGAGCGAGGGGCCTCGGATGACTTCCGTTCTTGTCGATTGATTGTAGTTGTGTACAGGCTACAATCCATTGAATGCCAACTGGTACCTAGTCACAACTCTGCTTTACTTTCCTATCTTCACCTTTCTTCTGTTCTCTCGACGGCCGTCACTTAGGGAAATTCTAGTCACTAGCAGTAGGGCTTAATTAGGTAGACCTTCGTAGATTTAGTTAGTCTTAGTAGGTATTATGTGGTAAGAAAGGGAATAAGTAAGTAAAGAGATAAAGGTATATACTTAGGGTATCAATTATTGGGAAAATGCTTTGTTATCAAACAATGGGATTTTCAGAACAATAAAGTTTGTGTTTAGAATGTTGAAGTTGGGAGAATGTATGCTTAGGCGAAGGGGAAACACCGCGTCGCCGTGAATTGTATCCGTTTGTTTTGCTTGTATTCGACATTCGTGTTTGCCTTTTTGCGTTTCCGCTTTCAAGGAAATTTTCGTTATCCTAGAACCTATCCTATCCTCAAACCGCAAAATCATCAAATGTCTCAGGGAACCAAACGAAAACCACCCACACTGGAGATCCCGCCCAACTCAACGTGGTGCTACGCGCAGCATTTCGACAGTTATCGGCCCCGGTTGGCTCTTGCTTGCGATTCCCAGATTTAAATGGCATTGACATTCCCGAACATTTCCTCATTGGATTTTTTTTTCCTACTCCACAGTCACCGCCTGACCCCACCGAGTCAGGATTGCCGCACTCGATCACCCCTTCAGGGTTTTACTTAAACCGTACCTTTACCGCGAATTTGTAATCTGCACAATCATCCATACACCAAAGATAACAGAGAAAAAAAAAATAATAATAATAATAAAAAAAATAAAAAACATATGGAAGCAATATTTTAACCAAAGAAATGTATGAGAAAGCTAAGATGGTGATGGACTTGATCCCAGCAACTGAAGGACCAGTGCTGTTGACACCTTCCACACATATCGACACCGTTGTGAAGAGGCACTGAGGACATGGGACTTCAAGTGTCGTGTGGATGCCTGACCTCCGGCCCCTGACACTCACCACATCATCGACCACGCATCGTCACCAGCCTTCCCAATCTGAGTCTGGAAGTCCGCAGCGCGGTAACGGCCGACCACCTGCCAGGCACGCCCATAACCACCGGGCCCTTTCTGCCATCTACCTGCCTGCACTTGCTGCGTGTGGTCCTGAGTCCTCCACTGCCCGGACCGGCATCCAACATCAACATCGGCCTCCCCTACAATGGGGCACCTTGTCATTGACTTATCAACACTTATCTCCGGCAAGAAAGTGCAACAAGTATGGGAAGAAATACAGGTCCATAAGTACAAGCATGAGAAAAAAAAAAAAAAAAAAAAAAAAACCAAGACAAGGATGTGCGTGCAGATTATCGCCATTTCCATTCACTCGCCTTTGCAGATTTCCGGCATTTCAATCCGCTCACCTTTGTAGATTATCGGCAATCCTGGAAGCCTCTTCCAACCCCGGTCCCTACCTCTTTTAAGGGGGGGAGGAGTCCGGGCAATGTCAATGACCAATTCCGCAACATTCAAAGGAGTTCGTCTCCATCTTTTTCGCTTCGAACGAGTTGGCACCACAGGGATCCCAGCGTGGATCACCACCCATCACCGAACGCGGGTTCCCGAGGGTCTCTCCCAAACATGTTCTAGGGCTCCACCGCCCTTCGACCCCGTGATCCACCGCCCGGTGATGAGATGGCGCGTCCCATCCTTTTTTTTCAAATCAAAACAAAAGCAAGGATTCTAGGGAATCACACCTCCCGCACCTCCACCATTCCTGCCTTCACCCCACAAGTCGCGGTGCAAATTCTTTCCGAGAAGGGAGTTTGGCTGTGACGGCTCGTGCCGCCAGCACTCCATATAGTAGCGATTTTCGAGGCACTGGCCACAGGCCCGAATCCGACAGCCTGTTTCCAGAACCTTCTCGAATCGGCCCGCGGAGCGAAAGATATTCCTACGCACGGTCGGTCTCGCCCCATTTCGCCATCTTCGTTTTCCGGTACCACATCGCTGCAACGCCATGGCCAGATAAGTTTTAGTTTAGTTGGGGGTTTACGTAGGCTAGGGATGAGCGGGGGAATCATAATTAATTAATTGATCTCAAGTACAATTATTATGTAGCCAGTCAATTAAGGGTGCAACTAGTTCTGTAGAGGGTAGTCTGGAGCCATAACCTTAACGCTCATGTCGTTTCACGACATGGGCCATCAGCCATAGGATGGGTTTTAGATTTCTAGATACAGTTCATTATTAGATATTCACCTTCCAATTAATTTAGTATACGTAGATTATAATTATCTCATCAAAATGGCTTATTCTGGTCTGTACTTGGCAGCGATCCATCTCTGGTTAGAATCCACAGTAGGCCTATGTTTCAAAGGGCCTCACAGTAGGCCTACCGTTTCAAAATGTAAGTAGCTTACAAGACAGAATTTGACGGAAAAAGCACCATTTTGAACAGAACAGCAGCAGCCATATTTTACGGTGTTTCTACCGTTTCCAAAATGTCATGTATACTCAAAATGCAGTGAACATATACATACTTATCGTATCACAATCATTTCCTTTAATACCTTTATTGAAATGGTGACCTAAATAACTAAATAGGTAGCTTAAGCCAAGTATGAATGAGAAATGAGTGTAGGATGATTGTGGCGCGATCTTGTAATCTTATTACTGACTAAGGCTGACATTCTCCTTAGGCGGGAATGTTAATTAATAATTCCAACAGCCAATGGTATCTAGGGTCGTTGAGTTTATTGTTGTTTTATTATTGTTGTAGTCAACCACAACTTTGACCTCTTATATACAAATTCTTCTAATTACGAGGATGTTCTTTATGGATAAACTAGTATTCACTACTGTGAACGTTAATTTCCACCAAGGAATACCACACCCGCAAGCCGTCGCTTATAACTATTCACAATTCGTGACGTCCAAGTAGCTGGATTACAGGACGACACCACCATCCCAATCTTAATTCTTAATTTGAAGAATACAGTGCTATGAAATTTTGTAAATGTGTTTAGGCTATTATAAATTGTGCCCGTAGGCTATCAATTGTTTTGCCCAGTATTTGTGTCTCGGGGTGAGTTCTTTGCCGTAGGCTGATTCTGAATGCATATGTGTGTGAATGTTGTACCACTACGTGTAGTGTTCGGCCACAGCACTTTTGTGCAGAGCAAATGGTGTGTAAAGTGTTAGGGTTGCAGTGCCAGCGGACAGCCAGGACAGGCCCCTATGGCAAGGTACAGGGGACAGGTACCCTTGTTGGCATAATGCTTGTGCGTGTGTGTAAGTGTAAACGTGATTATTATTGTGCCTATGCTCTTACCCAAGGAATAAATATGCAATCAATACAATTAACTGACTTTTACTGTCTTTTAAAATACTACACAATACTAAATCCAATTCTTTCTAGTTAACCGCAGAGCAAATAGACATAGACCCGCAGCAGTTCTAGTTTGGCCGGCGGCCGGGGAGTGAGTGTGAGGCTCGGAGACGGTGCTTTTATATGTGAGGCCCGCTGTCACAGTCATAAGTTGTCCATGTTGTTGAAACAGCTGATCAATAGGGCCGCTTGTTGCCACCAGGCCGTAGTATGTGTCGTCCAGCTGTCTAGAAAATAGTTGTCAGTTCCTCAACCTGTGAACTTAATTAGAGTAGCACACTAGGCCCTTTATTATTCCAAATTTATGTAAACAATATATCTAAAATAAATAAATATGCAATCTCTTCCTGTTTGCTGATGACACGGCCCTAGTCTCTGCAGACAATTCATGGGACGGTGCCTTCACCCAGGGTGACTCGGATCTGGCTGACCTTAAGATGTTGTTAAACAATAACACATTAACGGTAAATGTGAGCAAAACTAAGCACCTCCCACTTTATTTTAGATCTGACCTTGATCCTGATCTGAGGACACTTGGTATGCATACCTGCGGTGATCCGGGGTCCGTGACCTGTAGCTGCAGTCTCATTGAGAATGTGGATTAATACAAATATCTCGGAATAATTATTGATCATAAGTTGATTTTGATACCACACGTCCAATGTGTAAATCGGCGGCTAAGAAAATTAGTCTATGCTTTTTCTCTGCTCAATCAGGTCCTGACCATGAAGCACCGCAGGACTGTGTACAATGCATTTGTCCAGTCTGTCCTCCAGTACGGCATCCAGGGATGGGGTGGGGCTACAGCGGCTGTTTTGGAACCTCTTTTTGTTACCCAAAAGATTATTATGAAAACACTTCTTTGTAAAGACAAGGTATCCAACAAACCAACTTTTCTGTGATTTTCCAGTACTGACACCTAGACAACTCTATATTAAATACCTTCTCATATTTCTGTGCAAAAATAAACATAAAATTTTCCGATTTACTGACCATAGTTACAATACCAGGAGTACACAAAGATTTGGGTATACGACACCTCGGCTAAATCACTTGGTGTAAACCACATGATTTTAGCTCATTTTATATCGCTCATATTCTTTACCGAAAGATTCCAGGTGGAATTTTTTATGCTTGGGGTGGCAGTCTTGCAGTTTTTAAGAGGAGGGTGAAAAGCTGGCTGCTCCTCTCGGGTCCAATAAACTCCGAGAGTCTCATTAATTCTACATTTACTTAAAACAGTTGAAATTTTCATTGTTTAAAGTTCATTGTTGGTGATGGTGAGTTTACGTTACGTTTAGTATGTTATTGCAGACATTTTTCGTCACTGATTTGTAATTTACTAATCAGTGATGGAAAATGTCCGCAATAATTTACTAAACAAAGTTGAAATTTTATCTATACAAGACAGAGGCCTTGGATTATTTTATTTTTTTAGTTAAAATAAGTATAAACTAAGAATAAATACTTTTAAAAATTTTAGGAGGTGGAATCCTTGCATCCTACTCGTTCTCTTCATAATGTATTCTTATCTTTTATATTTTTAGTTTTATGTGTTCATCATTGTGCAGTTAATGTGTCATGTAAATAACTAAGATAAGCGGCACAGAGACTTTAACTGTCGACTGATTGGATCGTTTCCACTCATAGTCATGCAGTCTTGTGGAGCCTACATTTCCTTATTTTGATGTATATCTATGTCCATTAATGTATTCTATAGAAATAAATGATATTGAACTAAACTGAACATAAAAAACGTTATATGAGCTGAATCATGGTTGTAGTTGTAACTATTGAATAAATTGATAAACAATCATTTAAAACAATGATTAATAGTTTAAGCCTAGTGAAAACTCCTCATGAGTGTTTGATTTACAAAATGTTAACGCCCATCATCTAGGCTATCTAGACATATCCAGGCTTAATCCTATTTGTAACTTCACAAATGGATGGTTAAAGGATTTATTATTAATAACACTCCTCGGTTCACAGCTTACTTGTTACCAAACTCTTTTTACAGCTTGTTTGGACTGTTAAATCTTTAGTGCAAGGAGGACCGAGCACTTTCTCGGAGAACTTGAAAACTTGCACCTCAACCCCGTTCGCTGCGCTCTCTTGCCAGGCCAGAGCGTACTGCACTTTAACAAACCATATGTCGACAATGTAAAATTTTTCTTTATTTCTACACTTATCAGCAAATTTTTGTTAAATTTACTAGCAACTTTGAAATGTCCATAAGGACAATATGGGAATTTTGAAGGGCTCTAGAAAGAAAGATGGATTTTCCAAGTCATGGGGGCCAGCCCCAATCAATTCCTTGTGGCGGAAAACCCTAATAACAACCAAAATAACAAATCCTAGGGTAGAAAAAATGTTGCCCCTACGATCAGTGCTTGTTCTAAAGTATACGATTTACATTACCTTGAGAGGGTGAGGAGCTAAGTTTGTCTGAGGTGGTCATGCGGGAGAACGCGACCAGAGCGTCGGGAAAGTTGGGCGGCGTGGCAGGAGTGTTGCATGGCGTCACCTGCAATGTCATTTGCACGTTATTTCAGATGCTGATACTGAATCATTGATTCTGATTCTACAGAGAAATTTTTGTGATCAAACACAGAAACCAGTTGACCTATGTCTATATCAGCAATGGCATTACCCAACTGAATTTTTATCCAAGGCCTAATGTTCCATTCCCGGAAGACCGCACCCGGAGACCTTAAGACTGCAGTTTGAGGGGGTTAATCAGACTGTATCGTGCAGACTGTATGAACTGTATGGTAAGTTGAGTTCCAATGGCTAGCACCCAGGTCTTTGTGAAGGGAGGGGGGGGATCTGCAATCTCTCTTATGTTTATTTTTATTTAGGCCTACATTCATGTAGAAGCATTGCATCAAAAATTTAACTAATATTTTTTTTCTAGAACTGGCTGGCTGCCTAAGAAAGTCATACGATTTTGTCATTTTACAGCAGACCTCTCTTAACCGGTCCTCACGGGATCGCACATAGGTCGGATAACCTTAGAGATCTGACAACTACACAGATGCAATATACTCAACATGTATCATGTATTGCAAGAGAAATATAACCAGTCAATTATAAAAATAGGCTATACATACGAGCGACAAACAAGCGGAAAATCTGACAGTAAACCAACAATGACATAGACTGAAAACTGAAAAGGTCAATCCTTAAGTGTTTATTCCTTTAAAACGCAATTTTTAATGTGCTTGGTAGACAATTTAGTAAATTAGTCAGCTTATCAAAACCATTAAATAAGTCAACCACTGTTTGGCTATTTTCAAAATTATTGATTTTGGAAGTACACTTAAAAGTTTTTACTACGTTGCAATTTGGAACGAATTATGAATTTTTTGGAATAAATCGTCTACCAAAGTCAAAGTCTACTTTTACTGATTTAAAGTAACATTTTTTTAGAAATTTTGGCAATCAAACTGCCAGAGCTCATTTGCTAGCACTATCTAAGTACAGTACACTCTCGTTCATCGGACTCGGCGACATCGGAACTCCGCTTCATCGGAACTGAAAATCTGGATATTATTATTTTTTTTCTTACGAAATAAATAATTTTTCCGTTTTTAGCGCCTTCAATTTTCATTCGTTCTATCCGCACAACAGTGAAGTATCACATTTTGCATCAAACTTCATCAGGCGTTTTCCATAATCTGTACCCATCGATGTTATTTACGACGAGGCCGTGGAGTATTCGCACAAAAATAGAAAGAGGAAGGGGTAGGAAGTGAACATCCGGTTCGACCGCTTCCCAAACTGTCGTTCAGTCTGTCTCGCGTCGCGACTGCACCTGTGTTACTTGGAAGTCAGTTGACCGCTAAGTTGATGAGTGGAATATGAATATGGAATATGAGAATAAAGATTTTGGATCTTTATTTATTTCCTGTGTTGTTTTTATTCCTATCTGTTCATTGTTACCATGTTCAAAGTTTAAGTGCCTTATTTTCATAAAACCTATTGTGTTATCTTAAAAACAAGAGTGAATACAATTACAATAGTTCACCGTACGGACGGAAATAATGACTCACGACGGACTCCGCTTCATCGGAATTTTTTGACATCCGAACCGGATGTCCGCCACATTAGTTCCGATGAACGAGAGTGTACTGTAATTGCAAGGCCAAATACCAAATGATTCCAATGAGTAAAAAAAAGACGATTAACTACGTACACTGTGTATGACAAGGCTGTGCCACAGAATTATTTTCTATTCCAATAAGTTTATTGTTACAATGCTCGAAGTTTTAGTATCTTATTATCAGAAAGTCTTTTGTGTTATCACACCAACAATAGGGAATATAACCATAACTGGTAGCCATAACAGTGAAAAAGATGACTCACTACGGACTCCGCATTATCGGAATTTTTCGATATCCAAACTGGCCATCCGCCACATTAGTTCCAATGAACAAGAGTGCACTGTATGTTTATTGAACGATTTTTACGATGGACTTATAAAATAAGTTTGTCAATTGACCAACTAATGGATTACCTAAAAGATGGGTAAATTCTGACTCTGGCATTTTCATACCACAAATATACCATAGTACTTTAGGCTATATTCTTTACAACTACCGAGCTTTAATCAGTTAAGACCTTCCTTCATCTGTTTTCAACTTATGATTTTCAGCCCATGTTAATCAACCAACATTGCTTGGCACTGGAGTAATCTTTTATGACTTGAGTCACCCTTTTCAAATAAATAAAAAAACCTTTCAGTTCAATTACACTACACACGCACCACAAAGTACATGCATTACAAAGTACGAATCTATCAAAACAAAGAAAAGCGAAAATAGCACAGTGAACCTTTCAGTAACTTTCTTTCCAATGACAAGGTCCAATATGATTCAAAATAATTAAATCTAATTTTATCTCTTGAACATGACTCACCTGTCCGAAGTGTGTGGCTGCGGCCTGTGAGTATGCTGGGAGAGCGGCCTCTTGGAAAAATATACTCAACGCCGTCTGTCAACAAAAACACTCAAATGATTGAAAGAATCGTAAAATTTTCAAGTACTAACGAGACGACCAAAATTTTAACGTGTAAAAGTAACTGAATTTTTTTTTAATTTTCCAGGATGAAAATCTAGAGATTGCTAACCTTTTCTAGAGCAAATTGCTTTGATTTTTTATTCAATATATGTTAGGCAGAAAAGAAAAAGGGACCTGTTCACGGCAATTTTTTTTGTTGAGTTATATTCATATTCAATAAGAATTCCAAAAAGAATTCTTCCTTTAATTCCTAACAATTTGGCGCAAGTCCTGCGAGTCTACGATTTTTCTTTTTTGCTAAAGATAGAGGAATTTGAAATTACGTGAGGAAGAAAGGCCATTTTGAAAAAAATCTATTTGAAAATTCAAATTAGCATAAAACATTTATTCTTAATATTTCAGAAACGATTTTGTTATCAAAAGAAAGCTCTAATTGTCTTCTTTAATGGGAAACCTTATTTTTGTCTTAACTAACAGTAGTTTTCAAGAAAGCAATGTTTTGTTGAAGCATGTCCGATAAAAACATAATAAAAGTGATATTTCAGAAAAGGGACCTATTCGCGGCCCTATGTTATTTCTCCATAACGAATTGCAAAACTGCCGAAAGTGACCTCTTTGCAGCATTTTCTGGTTTTTAGTAATTAAAAGACACTTTACATTAACAATAAACTTGAAGTAGTTTACCTTGTGGCCGATAGAATTCGTCACGAGTTCAGTTTTCAAAGAGTAGCATAGCTTTTTGATTAGTTTTGAAAAGGGGCCTGTTCGCGGCAATGTTATTTCTCCATAAGCGCAAAGAGGTACCTTTCCTCAAGCTAGACATTGACTACTTTAATCATTATTTTGAATGTATTATTCCATTACAAGTGTTTTGTAATCTATTTCAACCAGTAAAGGACAAAATGAAGCATATTAAAATGCAAACAACCGAAAATCAATATTTTTGACCTTAATCGATAAAACTGCCCATACTGAAATTTTTACTTTGCCGCGAAGAGGTCCCTTTTTCCTTTCTCCTCCCTCTCTCCCTCACATATGTAGGCTTACACTAAATAAATGTACTTCATCGATCAGCCGGGTTTGTAACCAAAAGATAGTGGAAGGATCTTCTGGGGGGGGGGGGGGGCACAACTCAATAATTCTATGACTTCAGTGACCAGTTGACACCCCAACTCATTTCTGTTACCGGTTTCTGTTTCTGGGTGTAGGCCATAGTGTATAAACAATTAGCATCACAAACACCAGCCTTTTATTGCCAAGTTTGATCAAAAACAAATATCATCAAGTGATGCCTGAGCAGTAAAATGCGCCACATCACTTTGATTTCCTCTGAAAAAAAAACTTAATTACCGATAACCTGAGCTTTACATTAATTTCTTTCAAATTGCATTCAATTTTTTAATTTATTACATAAAAAACTAAATTTTTAAATATATGTCATTTTAAAAATTGACATTAGCTGAATGTACTTTAACAAGACCAGTCCCATTGAGCCAACGTTGTGATTCTTATTGACAACAGCCAGTGAAGCCTTTCAACTAATCAATCAATACCACTCTAGACAACAACTCTGCTTGTTACACCCGTCCATCAAAATATCAAGAATTTAACTTTTCATGCTCTTCTTTTCACATGATTCATTGACATAAAATACTTTTAGTAGGTTTATTATTTAAATTTCTGTTTAAAAAATGTAGGCCTACACATAAAGAGACGACTTTAAAAATTCATCTTTTAAATATAATAAAAAAGGCAAGAGCTTTTTATAAGTGACACAGCTTTTATATCGACTCAAATCACAGGCCACTTTTTGTACAATTTTCCATAGAGCCTGATTGAATACATGAAAATCTTATCAAAGTTTTGTATTTCACAATTAGTTTAGATTTAAAAGTGGCCCTACAAATTTAATTAAGAATAATGTGAAACTTTATCTGAACAGCGACACGTCACCAATATGGAACACAAACAATGAGTACGGTACCGGTAAACAGTGATATACAGAGCTGATGATTTTTTTGTTTTTGTTCAACATGCCAATGGCCTATCTTGCTGTGGTGAGATAAAACTGTTGCACCAAGTTCAAAAGTCAATGGATGTCATAGTGAATGTTTATTAAATGTCTCTTGAACCTGCCCTAGCATTATTGTATACAGTAGAACCTCGATAGTTCGCCACTTTGTTGACTTAGAGAGTGTCGAACTATTGAAAAGTCTAACTACATGGAGTATATGGGAAATCTTATTAGTATACAGAGCATAATAACTTGAATTTAGGAAACACTGAATATAACAAAAACATAGCTTGATTGAACTGTAGTATATTCAAAATTAAAATAATTCAACATTTTGTTTACTTTTTTGCCTTGTCAGTCCGCAACTCTAATGATGAGTAGCCAAGAAAAAAATAATAACTACTATCCACAATAAACCTTCAAGGAGGGACGTTCCACATGGAGTCAGAAGAAAATCTTAAATGTAGACATAGGTCAAGATGAACATAAAATTAAAGGTCTGTGAATGGAGAAGTATGCTGCAAATACAGACTTAAAATAATGACCGAGTCAAAAATGGCAAGCAGTCAAAATTTGCTTTAAAATCATAATGCCAAAAACTAAAAAATCAATAACTCATGATACACTCGACCTTAAGCACACTCGAGGTCCCGTTTGACGCAAATTATCCAGAACTGACTCCTTGTGCACAGTCCCTCCTTGAAGGTTTAATGTCGATAATAGTTTTCGGGAATGACTTTTAAGACATTAAATCAACTGCCAAGGTTTTAGTTTTGTTAGTTAAATACTTATAAAGATAAGTTTATTATATCGTTTCCAGACTTTTTTCCAACCCGTACATAATTTGGCTCAGCAAAGATCCATGTTTTCAATTTGGGTTAGGGCCTACATAAAAATTCACTTTAAATAAAATTGTAAAATATTATGGCTGGTAAAATGCTAGATTGGGTAAATATTGCTGAACTGTATTTGTTATTGTTATTAATAATCTAGAAAATGAATTTTGTGTCATGACGACCATAATTGGTTGGGAGGTGACGAGCACCAGGAAGGCAGCATCGGCGGTGGTGGCCGTGGCTGGCAGCCTGACAGACTATTGTTAGCCGAGTGTTGCTCTCTTCTATCTGTATTTGTCTCCATGGCCACCTAACATGCCGAACCACCATCATTGCATAACCATAACGTTTGGTTAGTAAGCTTACACAAGCAGTCTTGTAAAAGAGCAAACGCTACCAGTATCGTACCTGTACTGAAATTGTTTTAGGCCTAAATTGTGAAAGGAGTTAGTCAAACTATGTAAACTAAATCAACTAAATTAGTCTTTACAAACTAACTTATTATTTGCACTAAATATTTTAAAATTTAGATGACCCAAGTTGAGAAAATTTTATGTCAAAGTCTTATTCACAACAATTATTCATAAATAAAACCTCTAAAATTTGGATAATAGTGTGTTATGTATTCAAATTAAAAAGTTTTTTTTTTTTGCCTGCTCAATCTGTATTAATGGAAAAAAGATAGTCATACAGACTAAATGGAATAAGAGTTCTTTAAACCATGAGTGGGTAAAAAAGGGCAGTGAAAAAAGGAATAATACCCATAATGTCATAAAAATAAAGAAAACTATTAATGTATTATCATAATGACCATGTAACCATTTTGTATTGAACGGAACAGTCCCGATATTTTTGTCTTCGATAGTGTCCCGTCTGTTCCCAATAACTGGTATAACATTGGGTACATTGGATTCCATATTGGGCCTCTTGCTTTTATTAATTTACTGCAATGATCTTCCAGGAATAACTCAGCGTAAAAATTTTTATTTACACTGATGACAGATCTATAGTTGCCTCCAATCCATACAGGGGCAAGCTGCTGGAAATCCTTGATGACAATCTTTCACAATTGAATCTGTGGTTCCAAGATAATGGTCTGAATCTCAAACCAGAAGACTCAATACATTGATTTTCATTAAAACCATCTACTCATGACGGATTAACTCACTCCTTTCATTATTCTCAAATCTAGTCACTTCATCCGAATTCTTTTGTCTAAAAATAGACTCATCACTATCATGGCATCAGCCTATCGATTCACTCCTCCCTAAACTTAGCAAAGCTTTTTTATGCATTACTTTTTATCAGGCAGTTAATTTTGATATCCTCAGGCACGTGTTTGTACTTTTCCTTATTTTCATTCCATAATTTCCTATGGCTTGATTTTCTTTTCCTGTGTGGGGATTCTAGAGTATTCCTAGCCCAAAGAGTCATCAGATTAATTGCAGAAACTGGTCCTAGAGATCCTTGCAAAATAAAACTTCTAAAGATTAGACGTTCTTACTAATTTAGGGACCTTCTATGTACATTTTTCCAATGTTTCGCCTTCTTAAACACAAACTCCAATAAATTCTTCAACAGAAACCGTCAACACAATCATTTTACTAGGAATTCTTCTTTTACTTCAATACCCTCTTCACAGGACCTGTTTTTAGACTTGCATACATGTAGTTTGTGGTAGGTATTTGAAACTAGAATAAATTGCCTTTCATATACGGTAACATATAAATAATAAAACACATAAAATCACTTGTTTAGAGTTTTTAACACCCGCAGTAACTGTTGTAGTACACTATTTTTTCCCGATTTTTCATGGACACCTTATATCAACACATTATGTTCTAAACTGCCATTACATCTGTTCTTATTAATCAGATTTGCTAAATACCAAAACATTTTTTGTTCAAATTAATTTATACATCACTTATTGAGTCTCGTTTTTAAACTTATGGCATTGTTCTTTGGAGTGCAATGTCCCAAAGTGCATTTTTAAGTGTATTTAAACTTAAAAAAGGGCGATTAGAATAATGGCTGGGATAAATCGAAGAACATCACACCGTGAATTTTTTAAATCGTTACAAATATTAACTTTGGCATCCTTGTTTATTTATGAAATTATAATTTTTTTCTAAATTAAAATACGTATTAATTTAAGCCGGTTGGAATGTCCATTCTTACATTACCAGACACCGAAATCAACACTGGCAGACCTATCATGGATAAGAAATTTCACCCTCACTACCAGAAAATCTTGATCTAAAACTGTATAATAAACTGAATCTGATGTTAAAAGAACCCCAGACGCAAAATCATTTTAAAATAATCTAAAAAAAAAAAAAAAAAAAAAAAAAAAAAAAAAACTACCGGTATTGAAGAAAGCTGTTTATTCAGTTGATGAGTTTTTGTTTTTTTTTTTGAAATCTACAAAAAATTTGTTCTCAAATAAACTTAATGCTTGTTTTATTTTATTAAAAAAGATTTAATTTTGTATTTATTTGTTATCTTCAGGAACAATGTATAATGGAAAGTATGTATATAAAAGAATAACGTTTGTAATTTAATTTTTTACTGTCACCTACAAATAAGAATTTGAATTTGGGCCACAAGCACATAAAAGAACTCCCACTCGGTAAAACAATAACAAACAAAAGATGTTAGTATTTTTTGTACAGCACTACCAATTTCATTAAAAGCACAGTAACAATATTTTAAAACAACTAAGAATTTATGAAAGACAAAATAAATTTGTTTTTGGAAGTCACAGGCTATACTAAGTTCACTGAGTTTACTTATAACAAAACAATACAAAATTTTAAAAATTGGGTTGTTTACACTCTCAAAAAATATTTATCAGGATATTTATTTATTTATTTTTTTTTAACTAAAACTTTTTGTTTTTGTATAAAGTTTTTATCTAGAAACGTTCATTTTCTTTATTATTGACTTAAAATGTTTTTTCTGAAGAAAAAAAACACCATATCATCATCACAAGATAGTCTAGTAATGATATGTTAGGGCCTATATTTTTTATTGTTTATATTAATGACCTCCCATCCATGGGGTCAAGATGAGTTAACACAACCTTATTTGTTTGCGGATTATTTGGCTTTGTCTGTTGTTCATAAAACTGACTTGAAACTGAGATTAAGATTAGGCTCCCTACTTGGGTCCTTGCCTCTTCAACTTTTTATAAATGATCTTCTAGGTGTGATCTCGGTGAAAGCTCTGCAATTTGCCGACGATCTGAAAATATTCCCCTATATCTCTTCTGATGTGGATTCACGGAAGATACAGCACAGCCCGTCGGCAATTGAGGATTGGTGTGCCCTCAATGGAATGTCGGTCAACCCTACTAAATGTTCCCTCGTCATTTTCCACAGGACCAAATCTCCAAAGGAAAGTCCTTACGGTACCTATTTCATTTACGGCATACAGATTCCTAGGTCTCACAGCATAAAGGACCTAGGTGTTCATTTTGACGAAGACATGGGGTTATCTGTCCACCAGGATTATATCTGTAATTAGGCCAGCAAGATGCTTAGTTTTATCTCAAGATTCACTAAAGGCATTAATAACTCAGCTGCACTTCGTTCTATGTACTGCTCTTTTGTCAGACAAGTCGTCGAATAGCCCTGTGTGGTCTCCCTACACAGCTTCTGCAAGAGACAGACTGGAAGCTTTACAGCAGCATTTCTTACACTTAGTGGGGTCCATCTGGGCTTTGGCTACTTGGATGCGCCGGTGGATGATCTCTCCAGGAATTTGAATCCCTTACCTTTGGCCCTGAGGCTTGATGTAGCAGATGTTGTCTTCTTGATAAAGACCCTCAACAGCCTTGTGCAGTGACCTGACCTCTTGGCTAAATTCAACATCAGAGTTCCATAAAAAACACAAGATCCCAGGAGCTTCTGATTTAAGGACACTACCATCCAAACTACGACTTTAACAGCCCCATAGCAAGAATTGTCAGGCTGGGAAACCGAGTGGCGACCGAATGTGACATCTTCTTCGACAAGATGCCGGTCATTCGAAGGCGGGCACTGGACATTCACTCCAGTTGAGACTCAGTTGAATTCAACCTGCACTTTCCCTTCTATATTGTTGTAGTGTTCATTTCTTGTTCCTTAATCTAGTCAATCACCACATTGTTGTATCTAGCTTTAAGTCTGCATGTTTATATTTATTATTTAAGCTGTGCTTGTACTGTTGTACATACCTTTGTAACCTCTCTGTACTAATTTATTAGGCCTACTCTAGTCTAGGGTTGCACTTCCGCAGACGCCCGGTGGAACTATCGAAAGAAAATTATCGATCGATTCGATTGATATATCGACTGAAAATTATCGAGATGTACAATCGAATTTATCCATATATCATGTATAAAAATATCGAGTACTGAAAAGATCCAATAACATCTGCCATCACTCAAACCATAGAATTGTCATGGAGGGCCATATAAAGTACGGTAATTGAAAACAGGACTCACATCATCTAACATCTAGCCGACCGCATCTAGGCCTACTTAGCTGAATACCTCTTTAAAAGAAACGTTTAAATGTCGGTAGCTGATCCATTTATGCATTTTTTTAATGCCACAAAAAGTCTATAGCCTATTCCAGTAACGGTAACTTAATTGAAAAAAGGGATGTTTTCTTCATAATATAATTTTTAAAGTTTGAATATTTTTTTGTTTTTTGTTAAAATTTTGACTACGGTATAGGTTATGTTGAACCTAATCATGTTTGGTGTTTATACTTTTTAATCAACTTAGTTACAATATGTAATAAAATCTTTGCTAAAAACATTTAGGCTACCTATTTATAAACTACCATATGATACATTGAGTTCTGAATAACCTATATTTATAAAAGATACAATAATTTACCGTTTGAATACGACCAATATATCGATCGACTCGTTTGATAATTTTCTTAAAGTGGTGTAAATACCTGCATTTAAGTAATCCAAAAGTTGCAAAAAATGGCAACTAGTTTCGACCCTTCATTACGGGGTCATCTTCAGGCCGTACAAGGATTAAAACTTGCTCTTCATATGAAGGTTGTTGAAAAATTTAAAACTTTACACATACACACACGAACAAGACACGAACAACGGACATTAAAAACACTGAAAAACATTGAGGACGGAAGCGGCGACGTAACCCGGCGGAAGCGTAGTCTAGACTAATTTACACCACTATAGTAAGATGCACGAAAATAGTCCGATGGAAATTTTAACAGCTGTTTCCCCCCTCACCCCCTCTCGCCCTGCAATGTTGTCATTTGTGGTTATGTTTACCATGTGTAATACAGTATAAAAATGTGTTTCAGAGTAAATTTGGCAACAATGTATCGACTCTTATCGGACTATTTTCGTGAATCCTACTATAGGTAGGTATTTACACCACTTTAAGTATTGAACAGTAATCCGGAGGCTAATCAATCTTTCAAAATGATAATTTTCATTCGATATTTCCACCGGGCGTCTGCGGAAGTGCAGCCCTAGTCTAGTCCTATTTTGCATGTAAGTCTAATTTATTTTGGCTTTGCACTGGGTATTATTATTCTAGTCAATTTTCTTGCATGTTTTTTCGCATATTATTCTGTAGGCCCTATTACTTGCCCATCTTGTTTGCACGCAAACTTGCACAATTGTCTTCATAATCGCATGTAATTTTGTATTAGGCCTACCGTATTATTCTTTGTAAATTGGCTGCTTGCCGTTGGTAAATAAATAAATAAATAAGACTGGAGGAAAATTCTGATGCCGTACATGACTGGTGCAATGCTAACAGTCTTTGTCTTAGTGATCAAAAAACTGTTTAAATTTTTTTCACTTTGAGTCGATTGAAAAATGCATTAGCTGATATCAGAGTAAAATTTCTTGGGGTTTAAACATAAGTTATCTTGAACCTGGTCTGAATTGGAAAACTCGCATAGGCCTAACTCTCTTGTAGCCTAGATAAAGTTTGTAGAGAGGTATTTACATGCTTAGGGTTCTTAGTCTTAGTGTTTTAATGAATGTCCTTGTTACTATATACAAGGCACACATTTTTACTCATCTCAAACGGAACCATCCTCTATAGAAATCATTCCTCTTCTAGTAACTTTAATTATTAATCCTTAAAAGAAGTCAGTAGGACATCATGTGAAAAGATGGGAAAAGGATTCACTGGAAACCTCTAATTATTCAGATGAGACTCCTCACCCTACCTGTTTTACATGTTCTGAGATGTTTGCTGTACCGTATGTAAAGTAAAATCAACTAGTTTTTGCTGGATAAAAATCTCAACACTCATTGCACTGGACAAGGGAAAAATGTTTTCATTAAGTTTAATAAGTTTCTAGAACTTTTTAAAAAGAGTTTCGAGGTAACTGCTCTAAAACAGTACAATGTTCTTCCGGATGCGCAAATTTATCAATGTTTTCAAACTAAGGGTTAAAAACTTTTTTGGTTTGCCACTTTCACAGCCATCAGCACCTAGGGGAATTTTTTAATTTTAATTTAAAACTTATTACAAATGTAATATCTTGTAAGTTTAATTTCTTGTTATTATTTGACGAGACTGATGGCATATAAGTTAGATGTTGTAAGTTATAGGCCAAGTCAATAAAATTCTTTGATTAGACTTTTGAGCCCGCATAACCCATCACAAGCAGTCTCGTGATAGACCAAGTCTCCAATCGGTTAAACCCGAAAATTCCTGAATAAACCTAAGATTAGGCTTAGGCCTAAAACAATCTTTAGAGACTGACTATGAACTTAATTCTCTTTGGACAAATTATTTAACTTGTCATGTTTAGCCTACATAATATTTCAGTGATTAAAATCATTATCTCATAATTTACCATTAGGCCTATAACATTATAACTTAACAGCTGAAGTTCAACCAGCCTACTCTACTTTTAGCCTAGCTATGCTATGCCACCCCAACTGTTTACTATGCAACTTATGTTCATGTTTGTTTATTATAGCCAACCGAAAACCAAAAGTAGCCTAATTTGTTACCATTACTTTAAGTCCCAAACATTGAATCATTATTCCTAACCGGCTGTTGTCGGTTTAAGTATAGTTGGATATCTCAACTAGGCCTAGCATGATAAGTGTTGGCCAGCCATTTTCCAAAACGAAAGGACGATTGTTTACAAATAGTTCTTACCTCGAATTGCCAATGTGCCGCTTGTAGTAACTGTTTAGCTTGTTCTCTAGCACAACCTGCTGCTAATACAAACTGGTTGATCATTACTTGCTCACGTAAAGAGTCCATTTTGTTTGAATACTAAAATTACAATTAAAACTACTATCCACACAGTACACAAACACGGCTTGTTTTCAAACCCTACTCATTCCATTGAATGAATGACGTCAAGTAGTATTCTCTGATTGGTTGATATTTAACAGCTGTTCTGCCGCCGTGCCTCCTCCCTACTACAAATTGCTATGAGTTGTTTTCGCTGTTCCAATTGTCTGCGTTTCTCCCCTGCTGCAAAGCAAAACAAGGTCATCCCTGATCAACGTAAACAAACACGACTGCCAACAGTAAAATCAAAATTATTTACGTCACTTTTCTTATAACTGTTTATGTGTATAAACAAGGCCAACTAGTCGGTCTTGGTATAGACTACATAATATATTCAAGACTAAGAATTTATTTTCCGTTAAATATTTACAAAAAATACAATTCGCACATATATTAAACAAGTTTGCATGCATGATGCAATAAGCTTAACATGTTTAAGTGGTTACATGTATATTGTAGATGGTATGGCTCATTTAGCCAGCCACCAGGTTTTAAGAATAAGAAAATAAATTCTACGGTACAGAGTACCTGAGTACTGACTTAGCATTGTTTTTTTTACAATGGTTTTGGGCATTTTTTATGTAAAAAACTGAACACTAAAATAAAAATTAAATCTCTCTTTATAGAGCTAAATCCAGGGCGCTAAGCGGCTAAGCCATTGCAGCCCAGCTTCACTTGAGCTATGCAAACCGGTCAATCCTTCAGGGAAAGCACTCAGTGAGCACTCCTGCGAATATGGACGTGCTCTATAACTTATAGTTTGATACTCTGCTCCACAGTCACATAACTTGTCTTGTGTGTCATTCCTCATTAGTACTTTCAATAATTACATCTTCCCACTCCAGTGTGGAAACTATTGAGTATAGTTATTATTATCGTTATAGTTACACAGTGTTTATATAGTGTTGTTATTATTACAGTCTACTGATTCCAAGATTCATACTACCATTGACTAAGGATACAAAGTCAATGATATCCTTAGAGTCAATGATAGGGCCTACTACCTACCGCTACGGTCGGGTCAGCTATCAAGAATTGGTTCCGACCTTGAAAAGCGTCCAAGGAGGAAGTCCAGTTGGTATGGATGAAGTTTGTGGCAATCAACGGGGAGGCTGTTCGTAGAGCCATAGAGGTGGTTTTCGGGACCTTCGTCGGCCCGTATTCTTGGGGTAGGTAATCATGGATGGGCAGCTGTGGAGCAGATAAGATCTTAGTTTATTCCCTAATGAGTGCATCCCTTCGTCTTATTTCAGGTGGAGCGATATTACAGCACCGTGAGCCAGGGTACAGTACAGGGGTTGCCATGAGTGGATACGACTAGTGGCTCTCATATATAGCCATGTTTAGCTGGACGTCGATCTCTTTAAAAGCCACTTACATAAAACGGCAGCTATAAGGTGAGAACCAGAGGACTAAACATTGTCCAACACCTTGCTAACATTGTCCACATTGGGAGCTAACGGACAATTTCTGCGAACCACTGCTCGTCATGGGTATATTCAACTGCTGCTGAGTACTGATACACTCTCGTGTGGTTAAATATAGTGTGTGAACTATAGATAACAAGATTGTTTAAAAATCTAGCACTTTTAGCGAATTTGCCTAGAGGGAATAATGCTATTACGGTAGTACTCACATTAACATCTAAGTGCCTTTTTTTTTTTTTTTTTTTTTTTTTTTTTTTTTTGAGGTTCCTAGAAGCTAAAACCACTTTTCGTTCAAAATCATATATGTATATACTAGTATATAGTATGATGTCACTTCTAGACCACTTTGATATCATTATGAAATATAATGAAATTTTGAATTTTTTAGCATCATTATGCAATATTTTTTCCACGTTTTGGCTGGTTTTTGTATTTGTCTAAATTGTATAAAAACATATAATTTTAATTAAATTGTTAACAAATATGGCTTAATTTAAAAAAAAATTTCTACAGATCAAAAAGTTTTTTAAAACAAGAAAAATTCAGTTAAAATGATAATTTATTTGAATTTAACCAAAGCAGTTTCTTTATCATCAAATGTTTTTGTAAATCTATTTTATTCAATAATTATTAAATGTTCTAGTATTTTAATGTTCCTGTTAAAAATTATGTTCTGGTAGCTTATTAGTGTTCCGTTCTCTCTACATGTTTACATTTTGTTTTGTCTCCAATAATTTCTATAGATTTCTGTGATGTTTAAATATAACTAAACTGTGATATTGTAGTTGGTAAGTGAAAAAAACATGAAATAATGTAAATACTGAAAAGTAAAATAGGTATGGAAGTTCCTATTAGCTTATAAGACGTTGTATATTACAATATTATTGTAGTGTTTAAGGACAGAATAAATGACTATTCATTGACTATTCCACCCAAGGAGATATAAAGGGTGAGTTTCTTAAAGTGATCCAATAGTTAACTTTTTTATTTTAAATTAGCTAACTGTTTTATTTTAAATATGACAGTATACTTCTTATGGGAGACCCCCTTTACTTTTTTATTTTGCTTTCAGGTATGTATTTCAGTTTTCAAAATTTCCTGCCATTTTTCCAATATGGCGGCCAACTTTAAAATTTCTTATGGAACACCCTACATTTTATAGTGTTTTTTAAATTTCCATGTCATTTTAAGACTTTTTTATTCTTTGCCATTTTTCTCTAAACCTAACGGTTAGGGAGCTAGGGGAAATTAAAGTTCATTTTTAGTTCCATAAGCATAGTTTCCATAACATGGTGCAAAATTTATCTGCCCATATTTACGAAACTATCGATAAAAATACAAAATACTCAAGATTAAAAATGTCTTAAATTAATGTTTAAAAAACTTTTTTTTATAATAACAAAAAATTTTTGAAAATTTTATTTTTTGTCCGCCATAGTATTGAAAAGAAGTTAATTTATGAGTAAATGATAATTTTTATGAGTGAAATGTTCTTAAAACATCAATTGAAAAAAATATTAAAAAATACATCTTAAATAATAGTAGTTTTCATCACTAGGAGCAAAAGTGGGTCTTTTTGGTGCGCAATCGTGTTTTAAAAACGAGGCGCAGCCGAGTTTTTAAAAACGATTAAGCATCAAAAAGACACTTTTGCTACGAGTGATGAACAAAGTTTTTTATCATGATGAGAAAGTAGACTTTTAATCGTTAAAAATATTAACTATAAAGTTGTATTTTCGAGGTTATATTTACAAAGTAAGTAATATGTAGTGTTTACATTTCTGTTACTTACAAACAATGCTCTTTATAACGTATGAATTTCAAAATTCTGCTCCTTAACATTAATAAATGTATACTAATATACTTAGCAAACAGCTGACTTTTCAGTACTAGGACCTAAAAAATTCTCCAGATGATTTTTCAAGTCCTAGGACAGAAAAGAATCGCTTTTGGTACTATTAAGAGAGCAAAAAACAGGCTGATTTCGTGCAGAATGATAAAAAAGTTATTTTCATTTCTTAGTATTTTTTTATTTCAACCACTAGTTTCGGAGATATGGGCAGATAAAGTTTGCCCCATGTTATTCTTATGGAACTAAAAATGAACTTTGATTGCCACTAACTTCCTAACCGTTAGGTTTAGAGAAAAATGGCATAGAATAAAAAAGTCTTAAAATGACATGGATATTAAAAAAAAAACCCATAATATGTAGGGTATTCCATAAGAAATTTTAAAGTTGGCTGCCATATTGGAAAAATGGCGGAAAATTTTGAAAACTGAAATACATACCTGAAAGCAAAATAAAAAAGTAATGGGGGTCCCCCATAAGAAGTATAGTGTCGCATTTAAAATAAAAAAGTTAGCTATTGGATCACTTTAAGAAACTCACCCTGTATAGTTCTAGCTAAGAAATGCTAGTTAAATGAAGCAACTGTACACGTACAAAATATCATTCCTTTTACAAAGAAAAGCCCCCTCCCCCTAAAGCGCATCTTGCAACCGTTTTGGTGGAGGACGATCTCAAGGTGCCTTCCCTTCATGGCTGGCTGAGACGAGTAAACAAATACTTAATGATCAATGGATATAATTCATGCGTTCAACATAACTACAAGTTCTGTTAAAAAAGATTATTTACGATATATAAAAAAAATACAAATTATTTTGCAAATGCTGTTACATTATTTTAATTTTACTTAATTTTATTTGATTAAGTATACAATAAAATAATCCACAAAATTTTCCTCCCCCCCAAAGATTGGATGCCCAAGGCGGCGGCCTGCTCGGCCTATTTAGAAAATGGGCCATCGAAATATCTAGTATTGTGGCCTAAGCTACAGAAACCTTTTTTGGACTGGGTTGTAACAGTCGACCTTGCCGACAGTGATATTTACTCATCGGGACCATGGTCTCTCGGTCTCTGTCTCAAGGGATGTATTTAAAGGAGCCTGCTTCGGTCAACTGGAGTAGACGTGTGAGAAACTTTTGACAAGGACAACAAAATTTCTCAATTTTGAGGAAGTCCCTGAAATTGGTCCTATTTGAAAAAGACAACATTTACTGAATCTATACAGTATTCCTTCTCAGATTGCTGAATTCAGGAATAACATTTGAACTTGATTAAATCTGAAGTGCAACACTAGCAATAAATACCAAATTGAGACACCGGCACACTAGTTTGGGAAATTTTTTTAAAGAGGTTGGTGGACCTCTTTTTGGCTTACTTTGCTCCGTCCACATATTTTTACCTGTGTGCGTGGATCGTATAGACAAAGTAAAGGGGTCAGCTGCTGCAGTACAAGGTGCATGGGACTGATAAAAGTCACTGTCAGAACGCGGATTCGAACCCACGACACCGCTGCCGTGGTCTCGAAGTCCGGAGCTATAACCACTACGCCACAAACTCACCCTAATAAAAGTAGTTAAATAATAACCACCCTATTATAATTTGAAGTTTAAAAATTAGTTTCTCTAAACAAAATTTAATTTAAACTATTATAGATTAGAAAAATTAAGTTAATACCCTTCAAACTAATATCAAGCCCTAAGTGATATTTTTCTTTAAGCATTCCTTAAGGATCAAATTTTTTAGTTACAGTCTGCCACCACCTCTTATCTATAAATAATTTTGTAGTTTAAGTGTTAGAGTATTTTAAAATTAAATTTAATGGATTTATTTTCTGAGTAAATCCAGAATCCTGGTCAACAACTGAGAGAAAGACAATTTCTGATAACTGGGTAAAATAATAAACACGTCTTAAAACACAAAACAAATTTATTTAAAAAAATGGTAAAAGAAATATGCCTCACTAAACACTAAAGGCCATAACAGAACAAGGAAACATTTATCTTACACTTAACACTTTCAAAAGAAATTCACAAAAAAAGATAAGCTTAATTTTTATAGTAACAGAAAACAAAATCACATTTCAGGCAATGATTTAAGTGCATTTTTAAACCACAAGAATCTTCATTAAAGAGAGGTCAATACCAATTTTTATCAATTTTAAAATCGATAAAGGTAAAAATGAAAGGCCGGTCCAAATTATACTTATAAGAGGGCTACGCAGAACTTAAGTTCCGTTTATATAAAGTGCAGAGAGGGATTGACGTAGAGGCATGCAAATGCCAGAGTTGGGCAGATGAACTCTTTAGGAGCCTATTGTAAGATGCATAGATCAGTAGAAATGCGTTGTATACAATCAGAGTGACCCCAACAACAAGTTCAAGTGCCCCTTGCTCCGCTGCCACTATTGAACAGGACATTGGCCACAAACAGTACAATCTCTTCTGTTGTGTGTTGTAGTCCAACAGAAAAACAACAAATTATGAAATACACCTATATCAAAATAGATAAGTACCTAGACCTAAATGTAAGATGCAATCAAAATTATAAAAGATAAACTGTATAAATAAAGTTGGTTTCCTACACAATGAAAGAAAAATCAAACTCTGGAAACGAGCCTACATGGGAAAAATGCCTGTGTGTAGGCTCAGTCACTATTGTCAACTTAAGCATGTTAATAAAATAATGGATTAATTAAACAAAATAAATAACAAAAACGTTTTACTGTGTGCAATGTAAATTTTGCAAAAGATGATTAATGAAATTATCGGCCGCGTCAAAAAGGTTTTTCGCTTTGGATAGATAGCGTTAGAAAGATTGCATCAGAAACATGAACAGCAGCGAAATATCAGTCATGGCAACTGTGGTAAAAGGCACAAGTAACAGAGTTGACTGCTCTGGGCAACACAAAGCTTTTCACAAAACTAATTTAAAAAAATTGTACATAGTATTAACTAATGTAATCATATTCTGCAAATGAGAAATTTATTTGCAACAAGTATGAATACATGATTGGGCAAGGAGTTGGTACTAATAAAGGAGTTTTTATTTGATTTATTATAGTAATGCATAGTTGAAGCCAAGACTATGCTTGTAAGAAGTTTTTGCCCATATTGTACGCCGTTGCAGAGAGAGAAAAATGGTTCTTTGGGGGTGTCATCCAAATAGCCTCCCAAACTCAAGGATAATAGAATATGGGGAGGTTGTCTCATTCACAAATTCAACACATTTGTGCTACGTCATCGGCCGACCCATCAGCTGGCTGTTTTAAATCAGATGTAAACTTTCTTTGTTTACATTTCCTTTGTTTGTGTTTCCCTTGTTTACTGTTAGTATTGTGGTTAGGTTATAACGATAAAGAAAGTAATACAGATTGAATTTATTAAAATTAATATCAAAACTTTGTTGTGTGAAATTTGTAGGCTGTTTTAATTATTACAAATCCTAAAAGAAGAACAGGGGCCTGTTTCATAAAACTTACAGGACTTGTATTACAGGTAACTTCCCTGTATTATTGGCAAAAGTTACAATCATATGTTTCATAAAGTTTTACAACTGTAAATCAATTTACAGGAGATTTGCCTGTATTACAAGTGCATTTTACAAGAGATTTAAATGGGTTTGTTTCATAAAGAAAGTTAACGTGTATTACAGGTCCTGTAAATTGGATAAAATTTTATCCATGTTCGAACCACCATAAAACATTTACAAGTACCACTTATTGAGATGAAATGGTGTGATTTTGTATAGATATGCAAATTGGAGATGCAAAAGTAAATGGACAAAATGAAAATAGTGCTCGTGATAGTGATTTACTGTATCACTACAAAAAAACTGATGTGATCTAATATTTAGTTTTCATACCATGTACTTTCTTGATTTTATTGCATTACTGTACATTTCTCTTTTTATTTTTTGACTTGCAAAAATTACTTGAAATAAATGTAGGAAACATGAGAAAAGCCGTTTAAGTTTTAATACCTAAAATTAAACAACATTTTTCACATATTAATGTGGTCTTTATGGTCGAAGCCATGATTAAACACTATATTTTAAAAGGATAAAATGGAATTATTTTCACCAATTTATTTGAAAAAGTAGCAATTGCATTATAATGTGTGCTGTAATATCGAATTTGGCAAGATTTTACGATGAACTCATTGATCTAAGTATAGGACAAGCTGCTAGGGATTATATATACAATTAATGAAACTGTTTATTATTTATTTGGGACAGAATAAGTGGCAGTTTTTGTAGCTTACAATTTTTTTCTACAATAATTAATTAATAATAAAATTAAGGAACGCTAAGGCGCATCTTTTTATCTGGCAGAAGAATTATCGTAAAGCAAAAAAATCAACAAACATATTTAACAAGCTGTTGCCAATTTTATACACATTTATACATTAAATCAATATGCCATGTAGTTCTAACTAATAAAATACGTTTTAAACTGATCAAAAGTTATGAAAAATGTGCCGAAAATTCAGTTAACCTCACAACGCATTCATATCTAAGTAAAGAAAGTAAACAAAAATCCCAGTATTTACTTGTAATACAGGAGAAATTTTACAGGTGATTCTATGATTGTAGAATAGTTTTTATGAAACAGATTTTACAGGAATTGTACTTTTTATTTTACAAGTCCTGTATTACAGGGCTTGTATTACAGGACTTTTATGAAACAGGCCCCAGGTCTTAAATTGTTATTATTAAGATTATTGAATTTAATTTTATATTTCATTCTGTTTTGGCGTCCCGATAGTCCACTGTAATGAAGGCCATTAAACACGATAACGTAATACTGCGGCCGCTTTTTTCATTACCGCGGTATCACAGTTTGGACAGAAGATATTATACAATTTTTTGTCCGAGCTTTAGGCCATTTTTCGGTACTGGCCTTAATTTTTGGCGATGCTTAATCGGTACTGTAGCGATCGACTTCCTGCGGTCCGATCTTTCTTTGAACCCATGTTTCACGGTCTGATCGAGTATACGGCATATTAGTGTAAGCTCCGCAAAACTTACATCAAACTCGACTAGTCTACATTGAGTCGTCTTTGTGGAGTTTTACTGCAATAAATTAAAGCGCTACGATTGTAAGTGGTGCAAAGGGCTAAAAAATAAATGTACAGGGAGACCCAAAAATCAATCACGCCACTGCCGGCATAGTGTATTTTATTTCATGCATATTTTATTTCATTTCTGGTAAACTATCTTCACACAAATGACACAATGTATAATAACCAAGAAATCCATACCCAGTATCCCCATAACGACCTGATTTTTGCAACAAACATCAATGTTATGAAATTTTTTATTAAAATACCTATAAAATTCATTTATACAAACAAATATTGTTCAAAAATTGCCTGAGTTAACCGTAAGTGCACCGAACTCCTAGATTTTTTAGATGATGCTTTTTATCTAGGCCTACTGCAATGAGGTGTAATAAACTAAGGAAATGATTGTTGTTGGAAAAAATAATCTAGCTTTTAAACCTTAAAATGTAACATTTATATTAGGATTTAATGATAAGTAGTTTTTCCCTGCAAATATTTTGGCGACCTCGCACCTCCAGATTGGCCCTGTCCAGATACTAATCAGACTAAGACTAAGACCTAAATTCACCCATGTAAACTCGTGTAAGTTTGAATAATCTGAAAGAAATTGTACGGTAATCAAAGTAAACAATCTTGAAAATATGGTTTAAAACCTTTTTAAAATCATAATTTAAAGATATAATAAAATGCGACTTATAAAATATGGCATTATTATTAAATCTGTGGTCCTCGATAGAATCGCGCGTCTATAGCAATTTAGTTCCTGCTGATTAGTTCCATTTTTTTTCACTAGTATCGCTAGGGTGGACAGGGTCGGCCGGTGACGTAACGATTCCAGCTGTTACTGTCTACATAGGCCTTATGGGAATGAGACAACCTCTTCTGTTTCTTATTTAATAGCCTTGTCCCAAACTACCCAACCACTTTTCTTTTCTTTGTGGTCATTAGCACTTCTATTACTGCGCAAACTACGATTATGCTTAGGTCCTGAACTCCAACAAAGGTTGCTATTCCCTGTAAATTGTTGAGCACACAAGCATCAATGAATATATAGTCCGGAGATGACTTGTTGGCTAGTGAGGCGGAAGCTGAAGCATGCCATTGGCCAAAACAATTTGCTTTTCGTTTTAGGGTTTTTTTATTCCACCATATGTTAAGCTATCAACGAGACCAAAAACATACAACATCCCTACGATGTTTTCTTTTATTTTGCAGTCAGCTATTTTTCTCTACACTGAATTAGGCTAGCTGGTTTGTCAACAAAGATAATTGTTTACTTTTTTTGGCAAATTTTTTTCATGTAGAATAGTACAATCTAAGTTTGTTTTTATTCCTAAGTTAACCAAATGACCGGTAGGTTTCGGATGTAAATGTCACCTCGCCCCCCACCCCCTCAGTGGCCAACAAGTCATCTCCCAACAATACTCAGGTTCCGTTATTTTCCTACAAAGGAATTAAATAGCAAACATCTGGTGGAATGTCAATAGCAATGGCAGAGCAGGCGGCACTGAAATTTGTAGCATTTCTTTTGATTTTGAATCATAGTGCATGTGCTGGTAATCTCTGCAACTTAAAGAAAGGTTCCTAAAGAGTTTACCCAACACTGACACTAGCTTGCCTCTGATCCCCTTCCTACCTTCATTAGATAAAAATGGAACTTACTCTCTGAACAGGCCTAGTGTAACCTATATATATAATTTCAGTAAAAGAATCACTTTAGTTCCTATAATAACAAAATATATAACAGTCTTACATAAATATTGTTAGTTTAGATAGATAGTAACATTACCATAAACTTTTGGTTGAAAATTTGGGCTATCCAAGTTTACTAGTTAACTTATTATGAGGATCCTATACAGTAACATCATCAGAATATACCATACACACTATTCCATTTTCTTTTTCAGATGAAATAAATACTATCAGTTACAATAAAGATTGCTAAGTGATTTCACTCTCACTGGTTAATTACAATGACACTTCTTTACCTAATCAACAATCGGTATTCTTCTGAGGACTGAAGGTTTTCTAGATCAAAACCATAAAACAAGATCTGGTGTTCCGGACCTAAGTCGAACCCAAGAAATTCTTCCTGTTCATCATACCCATCCCACCCAAGAAAGGAATTTTCCTGGCAAGGCATAGTATTCGAATCGAAAAGTTCCTTAGATGTGAGTTTAATTATCGACAAGTAACATGGTTTCACTAGTGATTTATCAATGCTGTCCCTAGACTTGTTTTCCTTCTCATCAGAGTTCCTTGTATTCTTGGGTTCATCAAAAACTTCTCTTTCAGTTTCAGAAGAAGAATGGTAAATTTGATTAAATAAACGCTTATTACTTTTTGCCTCAGTCGGTGATTTTTTTACAATAAATTTCTTAAGTGAATGATTTTTATCTTCAGGAGACAGATGACGTTCAGAAGGAACTGAATCATTTACCAAATTTCTGCAAGTAGGAAACTTTGAACTAGGTGAATCCAATCTAATTAATTTAACTGAACACAGTTTCACTGGTGATTGTGCTGTGCTGATGCAAGATGAGTTTATCTTTTTCTCGGAGTTACTCGTGTTCCCAAGTTCAAAAGCAACTTCATTTTCAGTCTTGTCAATAGAGTAACAGTTGGTTTCTATGTCAAGAAATTTTTCACTCTTTAAACTAGTCGAGGGAGTTTTATTAGGAACTTTAATGATTGGTTCACTTTTATTTTCAAATGACTGGCAACTTTTGAGAGGAACTGAATCATTCATCAGACTTTTAGATTCAGGAACAGACGTTGAATTAACAGGAACAAGAGAGCGCCTGTTGCTCCTCAAGGAAATGCCACGAGAAATCACTTTTCTACCATCAGCCTTTTTCAATGGTTCAAAATATTTCAAAATTGATGTCTGCTTTTTACCATCACCATTTGAGTTATTTTGAGGACTTAGTGGAATATTTTGATCCTCGCCAAGTTGATTATCACTTGTCTCACGAGTACAGTTTAGTTTATGAACACCATCTTCATATTCACAGTCTGCGATTGATCCAAAAGTTTCATTTAGTTCTATTGGTACATCATCAAACATCACCTTAGGAGAAAACCTCACTTTCTTTTTTCCCTCAGAAACATTTTCAATAGAATTCAGAGGATTTGAAGCAATATTTAAACTGCTTATTTCCTCTGATTCAATGCTTGAATTTTTGTCAATTTTCTTAAATTGGTTTTGAATATCCTTTTTAGTGCTCTTCTCTACAATATCTTCATTAGAATTTAGATTTTCAGGAGAGGTAGTTTCTAGATTGGTTGTTTCAGAACTGAGGTTCAAATCACTGGACGTTCTCTTTCTTTTTGGTGCTGTTTGACTCTTATTTTCAGCTAATACAACTGCTTCACCATTTGTAACATTTTCCTCTAAACCTTGGAAATTTTCAGAAGATTCCAAACGCTGCAATGTTTGTTCTGCTGACACAAGAATTCCGTTCTGTATGGTGTTGCTCTCTTCGGTATCATCTTCCCCAAAGAGCCCATTCTGTCCAGATTCTCCATACCCGTTCTGAGGAGATGTGTCCGATCCACTGTTTACCCAGGGTGGTGGATCTTGGCCTGGAAGTCGTTTCAAAGCGTATTTAAATACTTTGAACCCTGAGAGGCCAGTGGCAGTCCAGCATTTCTCCACAGAGTACAAACCTGAAAAGTAAAATAAAAAATTACCAGAGTATAAAAGTTTTCATAAAATTATCCAAATTTCAATTGCTATTCAAACAAGTAAAGGTTTTTACTATGACACAGTCTTTCCAGAATCAACTGGTCAACGACAACGAAACGGTAATCTATCTTATTATTTCTATAAGGGTTTCGTCTGTTACGTCCCTTTTTCTTTTGAACTACTGAACCGATTTTTATGATTGAGGTGTCATTTTAAAGCTTAGGATATACCGCAGTGACGAATCGTAATTAAAAAGGTCATATTGATTCGGGCTTTGCCCCCCTCGCCTTTGATTTATTTCTAGGGGGCGCTTTAAAATGTTGACCAACTTTTATTGCATGTTCTTTAATGTGAATTGTAATTTAACAGCTGTTTACCTTCAGATAAATTTTAAAAGCCAGATAGTAAACAAAAATAGATCTTTGTGACTTCATAATCAACATTCACGTACTGTAGGTGAGTTTTACTCATACAGAATCATAAAATGCGCAATTCGCGCACGGGCCACCTCGTAAGGTAATATTTACCAACTGAACAATTTTGACTTACATTATCATTATTGTGTTTCAAATGTAATTAGTGTAATTGACTCTCGATTGCAGTAACCGGCCCAGGAGAATGCACTTGAATATTCAAAATCATATGGATCAAAATGGATCACATTTTAAAATTTTAATCCATAATATTGTATTACATTTCTAAAAACATTTCTTTTGTAATCATATGATTGTTTATTTATGACAGATCAAAACATATTTAATATTGAGTGAAGATAACGTAATAATAATCATAAGATGATTTTCCAGGATCTGATATAAATCTTGTGTAGTTCACTCGTTCATAGTATGTAATATCAGCTCTAAATAATGATCAGACCTCTGAAAAGTGGTAGCTAATCGTTAAGTGGTCAAAAATGCCAATTCATTATGTAATTTTTTCTGTATGGCGGTCGCAGCACAGAAAAGCTGCCGTAGTTTCAGGAGTTTCTTTTCTAATTTTTGTATGTTTTGTGAAATGTCGACGAACGCGACGGGAAAAACTCCGCAATTATAATTTAGGGACTGAGTCACATGGTCCAAGTAAGAGCGCTGTAGGCTCATACGGATCAATGTTGCCTGGAGTTTAGATGTATACGGGATTTGAGATTTGTGGTTTATTTTTACAATTCGAAACGAATTTCGTCTAAAAACATAATGTTTTGTAACGGTAGTAATGTATTTGAATATTTTAAGTTTGGCCTATTGCAGTACTATTGTAGCCTATTGAAAAATGAATTAGGAGATATTACTTTTTCCATCAAACTGCTATGACTTGAAAAATATATATACCCTATAATGATGACTAACAATTTTAAGACTCATTATCAATCAATCGAATCTCTGTGAAAATAAGAATCCGGAAATTTAACGTCACATGGAGATTTGAAGTTAATAAAAATTACCAAAACATCTATCAATTAACAACAAGAGCTTCAGCCAATGGTAAACCAAAAGATACAATTAAATTAAATAATAAAATTTAATAAATTTAATTTATTTCTAATTTCTGACTTTATTTCCGGGTAATCTTTGTACGGTAAGTAAATCTATTTAGTGTAAAAACAAAATGGCGGATAGTGGCTAAAACAGCAACAATAACTATGTTGTTATCACAACTTTTGTGGAGACTGATACATCGTCTATGTCCTGTCTAACGTACGTCGCCACTCCATAGACCCTGTGACCTATTTCTTCCACAAGCTTATATCCTGGGATGTTGCCCCTCGCACTGTTCTCTAAGTCTTCTGCATGTGTTTCTTGCAGTGCGAGGATATCGACCTCATTTTCCAGCAGCACCTTGCTGAGGCAGTCACTTTTATATATGCTCAGACCCTCTACTTTAAAATGACAAATATTTAAAACACAGCCTAAATTTCTAAATTGGCTCTGGAAAGGGCTGTTTGCATTTTGTCTGGCAGCTGGCATAGCTGAGAAATCACGTGCGTGATAGTTCAGCTGCCACAGTCGTTGTTCGTTTAGCACCATCCGGGGAGTACTCGTGCAGCTTTAATGGAATGCTGCAGATGCGAACAACATCAGCCCCCAAGCATAAACAACTGAATCTATAAGAATAATTGCTAGTTTTAAAACAGAACACATGTTTAGTAGTAAACATTTCAGATTATCTGTTTAGACAATGGTTTCTTTAATGAGACGATGTTTTTAGTTGAGTACATAGAGCTGATGGAATATTCAATTTGAATTGCTGGATTGTTATTCCATATGATTGTTTGTTGATGGATCAAGTGCATTCTCGTGGGCCGGTCACTGTACTCAGGTCCACTTAATACGAGCCGGAGTGTATAGTGTATCAGATAGTCAAAACAAGCCTAAAATCTGAATGAAAATGTAATCTGAGAAAAGTATTTCAAGCTCATTTCCATTGTCCACTGTTCAACATATGATAACACATTGAATATATGCTTCTTAACTTCGTAAATTTGGACAATTAATTATATCAGGGTGTTAATGAGATCTCTACAAAAACATTATAGATTTGTTCCTTGGGTCAAAACAAACAAAAAACGTATTTTAATCTGGGTCAAAAATCCATCGTTAAGTCGCTAGCAACCATTTTTTTCATATCATTTTTATTTCCATAATGGATGGTTGTATTCAGTTCATATTTCGCATGAATCTTTATCATACCAAAGTACATTTTCAGGAAAAAAATTTCCCCTGTATATTTTCAAAATGCCGATCATTTTAAATTTTCAAGCTGAAATATCTCAAAATCAGTAAATTTTATAATCACTTTACAAGATACAAAAAAGTTGCCAAATTAAATTATTTAATGAATGGTACCAAGTTTGTAAGGATCTGATGACAAATAACAGAGTTATTGTGATTTTCTGTCACAATTTCCTTAATTTTTATTAACTATAAAGCAAAATAATTTTTTTTTTGGAGAAAAATCGCAATGACTTCATTATTGGTTGTCAGGTCCTTACAAACTTTAACAATATATATACACACATATAAAAAATTTTAACACATGTTGTTTTTGGCTTCTAAGGACCTCAAAACAAAAAGTATCATTATCAAAAAAGTTTGGTCTTACCGTGACTACTAACATAATAGCATATTTCCTATAGGAATATTCACTAAAAAAAAAAAAACAAAAACAAAAACCAATATACGGTGTTGATATTATGCTGAATTTGTATAATATCCTTGGTATAATTCAAATTGCTTTCATTTTCTGCATTCAAATTCTCAAATAATATTCTCCTAAAAGTTTTGGTCAAAATATTTTCATCGAATTTTTGCCTTTTAAGATATATCAATTAGGAAACATGAATTATAGATTTTACATTTTACAAATTTTGACTATCAACGCTCTCCAGTGGCATTAAACCTATATCGGACTCATATTGTATTATTCTGTTCCCCATATTTCATTCCGGTTATTTTAATGTAGTCTATAACATGAACAGTTTATTTGTAGCAGTACAGAGCTAAGCGAGGATGTATGGGTGTCCTGCCACCATCTTGATGATGTCGCTGGGGTGGATTTTGAGAGGAAGCCCAGCAATTTTTTTTTGTAAAAGTACTGGGTCATATACTAATGTTTCAGATAAAAAATAGCCTGTCGTACCACATTTGCAACCTCAGTTGATAAAAGGTCCTTAACACGTTGGCTACCAGCCGCCGCACATATGCGGAGTCAGGTCACTCCCTCAGCCCACCAACAAAATCATACACTTCCCTGTAGACCGGCCCTAGTGGCTGTGACTTACGCCACAGACCACTAATAGAATCAATCATATCTGTCCAGAAGTGTTGCCAACTGGCCAGTGATGTCAGTGATCGTCCTAGCCACGGATTAAGCGCCACACACATGCGGCAGACAATCCCATAGACTGTGCCTAAGCTATCTAACCTTTAAAATAGACCGTACCGAAGAAATTTCGTGTTTAGTATCATGGAACCATCGCTGCAGATCTGCGGCGGCAGCCTTAATTTTAATGATCCCAGCTGCCGCAGATCTGCGGCTGTGGGCTCTGAGTAGAACTCGTGCGCCGCAAAATTGCGGCATCAGTCTGTGGTTACGATTTTTTTTTTATTGTGGTAGCGAATGTGTTAATTTCTATGCCTAATTCAACAGTTCCACAGTGAGTTACCATCCCGCGTTAAGCCGGTAAAGTAGCGAGACTGACAGCTGGGAAATGTAAGTCACACACACACTGTCTTGTCAATCACTTAACACGTTGGCTACCGAACGTCACACATATGTGACGTAATGTTAAAAAAACCTTAAATATAGACCAGCGTCACATATATGTGTCGCTCAAGGTGTTTCCAGTGTACCGACGACACATATATGGGACGCAGTCACGGTTGAGTTAAATGACTCGCCACGCCCATTTGGTCTACTGAATCGATCTAAAACCTGTTTATCGGTCTATAGCAACGTGTGACACACATGTGTGTCGCTTGGTCTCTGGGTACAACCTCAATTTTTCTTTTTTACAGATTTTTATAGTTGACCATCTTGTCTGCTCACATGTTGCCATTAGTGTTTGTTTACTACACATCCCACATGGCGTTTTTTTATTGCGTGACACATTGTCCTGTATATTTAAGCATTTTTTAGTGTAGTAAAACTATTTTTCATTTATTTCCCAGTCTTCCAACTCATGACACATATGTGACACAGTCGGCCTATAGCAAACAAACATAATACAAAATATTACTATAGACCGACGTCACACATATGTGACGCAACAAAAATGCTTAAATATTACTGAAATAAATATGTTTCCCAATTTTTATGAGCAAATAGACATATTACACAGCAAATTATATACAAATAGCGAATTTTTTTTTTTGGTCTCTGGGTTAGTGTTTGTCACAATGACTCGGTCTGTGGTGAGAGTATCGAGTACTAGGATCGGTCTGATGGGAACTCCCGGCAACCCTAATTTCCGACTGTCGGTAGCCCACGTGTTAAAGACATGCAGACAATAGGCTTGCGCACGGATAGTGCCACCCAGTGCCTAGGCACTACCTAATGTTTGAGATAGGCAAATATTTTTGTATTTATTGTTATTATTATTATTATTTTTTTTTTTGTAGATTTGATGGTAAAATCTTTAAATCCTGTGCATCAACTGATACAAAATTATATAATTTGTATTGCCGTAATACTTGTCCCGTATTCTGCCAATTGGTATGACATTTGGGTGCATGGCCACTAGGTAGCCTCTTAACTCGCGGTTCAACCCTCTTGAATACCTTAGCAAAGCGAACCCTCGTGGCTGCCCGCCCAACTATACTATCACACTAAAGCACGGATAACCTATCTGTGATAAAATCCATAAAGCGCGTATCCATGTTGCGGCGTATCTTAGCAACATCTGAACTTTTCTATCATACCTCCGATAAAGTAAAATCCTTACCTAACCTTAATCGACACAATTCTAACATTTTCTAATAGGCCAACATTCACTTTAGTTTAAAGACACTTTAATTTTAATGACTACAAAATTGTAGTGGCTATGGGATTAGTTGTTATGAGATCTACGAAATCCATGACACCTCTGTATAAGACTTTGCACTCATTAGTTCAATTACGATTATTGTATTCAATGTCAGGATCAAGATCAGTTATTTGTTTGCAACGCAACAACTCCCTATGTCCCTGTCTTTTGCCCCTAGCCGCTACTTCAAAGCACTGATAAAAGAACTCTCATTTATCTGTTTTCGCAGCAAATGGCCTTTATTATGTTGAATATCTAAGATCAGCTGATTTCATTAGCAGATGGCAGACGATACTATGTTCATCTGTCATCTAAAGTTATTATTTAGATTTTTTGCCATTTTTAGCGAATTTCCCTATAGGGAATACGCTATTACGGTAGTAGTCACGGTAAGACCTAAGCCCGGGACCATGATACTTTTTCGTTTTGAGGTCCCTAGAAGCCAAAAACACCGTTCGTTTAAATTGATATATATGTATATATATGTGTCCGTGAACACGATAACTTTTAAACGAAACCTCCGATTTTGATGAAATTTGGTACAGGGGTGTAAGCCAGCGTCTGCTAGGTTGAGTTCTCGAACCAGAATGATCGGACCATGGGAACGGGGTTTTATGGGGCTTTCAAAAGGGTTAAAAATGGGTTCTTGGCTTTTTTTTACTCATATTTAGAAAATTCAACAATTTTAACTTAAACCATTTTAAAGAGCTTAAAAAAAACAAACTATCTAGTATTTTGAATTTTTTACCTAGCTTATATGGTTATGGAGAAAATCCAAAAAGTATGTTTTCCATGTTAGTCTTATGGGAAATTAACAAAACCTTCTATCTTGCTTATTTATTGACATTGATAAAATTTGGTATGTATATTCATTAGGAAGCGTTTAACTTATATTTGCTTAGAAAACCCATATGGCAGCAAACCTATGTACTCACTCCTATAGGGTTTATGGGGAAAACAAAAAGAACACCATAGCCTTATAAAATTTGGTATGTACAATCACTAGGTAGGGTTTAACTTATATTTACCAACAAAACCCATATGGCGGCAAACCTACTTACTCTCATCCCCATGGATTTTATGGGGAAATAGAAAATATACCATTGGAAATTCGCTGAGTACGCAGGTCTGCTGCGACGGGGGTATTTTGTATTGGTATTAAGTGTAGTTAATAGGAAGACTAACTAAAGGCAGTTACGAATTAAAGTGCAGTCATATTGCTTACTGAAATTTCTTCAATTTATTCCGTTCCTCCCGCTGCCAAGAATCCAACCAATCACACACTGAATGGTATTACAGCTGTCTCAAATGATTTTATCCCATTCTTTTGCTTTATCGTATATAATTTGGTTGTTTTGACGATTGAGATAAAAATAAGCACTTGCAATGGCAAGAAGTACCTTGATCAGTACTTTTGGAGTAGGGGAATTTGACTACCACCCAATTAGGAAAAAAAATAGAGGAATTTAGGACATGTATGGAAGGAGTTGTTTTCCCGTAAGGGGAAATAAAATTTTGTCTTTCGGACATACATTACTTTTCATTGTTAGATTTCAATATAAGCCGATGAAAAACTGATAACTGAAGTCGAGCGTTACGCTTCGAAATGCGACTTTTCAATTGTTGTGCATTTTCACTTTGGTCATTTTGGAGGATTTATTGGTAACTACAAAAACTAAATATTTATTAATGGAACATTTTGTTTATGCCTTTGGTCATTGGGCTATTAATTAATGATCCTGACAAATGAAACAGCTGATATTTGTCAGTAACAAAGCTACACCTCATCTGATCCATTACAATCATCACACTCACCCCTTCAGTCATACTCACCTTAAAATACGCACCACAGAGTGCGTCGGTGTTTCAAATAAAGTAAAGTAAAGTATGGTTAGCTGCAATCTTACAAATAGTAAAATCTGTTCTTACTTCAGCCTAAAACTAAAAGAAACATAGAAAAAAATATCTATATATATTTTAAAATAGTGGTTTATAACATGACCTTAATGTAAAATTTTGTTGGGCACCACCTACAAATACTCTGCGCACGTCTATGATGCAGACTGAATAAGCGCCTGGCATTGCAATATGCTATACCCACGTTGTTTAGTATCTGCTGGGGCATAACAAATAACAGATAAAAGGCACTGAACTGTAACACAGGGTTCTTACAACCATATTTCGACAAAATTAAAGGACCTCTAATGGTTTTTAAAGACTACAAGAAGTAACTATATTTACATCGATAGGATTACACATTGGTTACAATTTTGTTGTTTAAAAAAAGAATAGTAGGTCTTTCCTGAATGGATAACACCGGGCGTTGGGCCTTACACAAGTTTAAAATTTGAAAATGCTCAACAACTAGCATAAATAATTAAATTGAGAGTTAAATGAAAATATGTGAGTGATTAAAAACATTGTAAAAGTTGTGTTCTCAGTTCAAACGAGGAGACCAATTATGGATCCTCATTGCTCAGGCCTATATAAACAAGATTTTTTTTCCACGAACTAAAGACTTATTTAACTATAAAACCCCACAATTTAATTTCCCACAATGTTCAGTAAATAGTCCTCAAAAAATTTAGGCTTATGTGTAAGTATCAAGTACCCGGTATTTTTAACACACAAACAAGACCCAAATATACACAATAACAACGGAAAGTAATAAAATTTTGTTTCTAAATCGTTAATGTTGATTTCACGGTGTCCATTATAGCTGTCTAGTATGCATGCTGTAGTACCTACATATTATATGTTACATTTGGCTTTAAAATATGTGTATTAAAACTGTGTACGAGAATATTAAAAATTTAAGGCAACATAAAACATTTCAGGGTACTCAAGGAGACCATACCGTAACAACATTCCTGCAAAACTCAAGGAATTTTCAAGTACCATAATAAAAACTATGAAATTCCAGGACTTTTCAAGGCCTTCAAGACCAGGTTAAATTTCAAGGACCAAAAGAACGCTGAATTTTTTTTTAAATGTCAGTTTGGATGAAGCGGGTTTTGGATGTCGCCAAACCTGATGAACGAAAGTGTATAAAGTGTCAAGGAATAACTGTGTAAACTCTAATTTTAAGGGGTTTTGTACCATCGTATCTGTAGCCCTCCTCTGGCGCGTAGCGGCTCGCCAGCTTGAATCCCCGGATGACCCTCACCGGCCGGTGGTTCTCAATGTTCAACGCCAGTGATGCGTTCGGCCCTTCCAACACCTGGTCCTTGGTCTGTGGGGCTAAAACATTTTAACTAAATGTCACATAACTAACTATGCAATAAGAAAATGTAATATTAAGCTGCGTCTTCACTGGCCGAACATTCGTCGCGAACTTGTTCGGCGAAAACAAAAAAATCAACAAACATTCCTAACGAACAATTACGAGCCATTTCGTTTACATTCTAAAAGGTTAGCAACGAACAAACAAAAGTTCGGAAGAACTTTGTTTGGCGAACATGTTCGGCCAGTGTGGGCGCGGCTTTACTAAGGTTGAAATAATAGAATGTTTTCAATCACTACTAATATATTTATATTTATACTGTAGTTGCATAGAAGATAGTAATTATTAAAATATGTATGAAAGGTGTTATACTAGCAATCAATTTCGACCAATCACGCCGGTTATCATCAAAATCTCTTTATTGTCACGTAACGTTTACAATAGCGATGCTATTTTTACAGGTTACATTGTCAATATTTAAAACTTAAGTTTTATACTATATATATATAACGTAAGAAAACTGCATATTGCAATAAAAAATAGAAGAGGATAAAAAGGGAAGAGCGCAGATAATTTTTTAAGCCCGGAAACAACATAAAACTTAAGTTTATTAAGTAATTAAAAAGTGTCATTTAAATTCTCGTCCACAGAATAAAAACATTCCTCTTGCAAAAAAGATTTAAACTTAAAATTGAAACTGTGTTAAACACTGATTTTAAAGCTCCAGGAAGTTTATTGAAAAGCCTTTTACTATGTTGTTTTTTCAAGCAAAGTTAAATGATGTATTTGATACTACAAGTAATTTTTGTTTCTAGTATTATAATTATGAACATGTTGTTTAGATAAAAAAGATGGATAAGTAACTTTAAGAAGAATCAAAGATTTATAAATATATAGGCTAGGCAATGTCAACACACTGAATTGTTTAAATATGGGCTTGCATGATGTTTTTATACTAAGGAATGTCATAACCCCATAAATTTTTTTCTGAATTTTAAATATTGTAATAATTTCTGTTGCTGTCCCCATAACTCAATCCCATACTGCAAAACCGAACAGAAATATGAATAATAAACAATCAGTCTAGTGTTTTGGTCAATTAATTTTCTTAACACCAGCATTTGCAAACAAGCATTGTTTAATTTTTTCCTAGATTCAGATTCAGATTCAGATTCAAAGTTCTTTATTCATTATGATACAGGAGTATACATAGAATAGTGTCCGTATTTATCCAATACTACAAGAAACAAAGCATTATAAAATAGATAAAACATATTATTCAGAAGATAAAACCAAACAATAAAACATCTAACCAGTGTCAAATAACACTAACAGTTCCTCATAGCAAAAAAAAATAATAATAAATAATGAAATGAAACAATTAAGCTATTTAAAATTCAGCTTTAAAATTCACTCAAATCATATATTGCTGAATCTATTAAATATGCTTTTAACTTTTGTTTAAACTTTGTTTGACAACTTTCGTTTTTAATATGATCTGGGATTCTTTCTAAAAATCTTTTACCTACATATGATGTTTTATTTTTGAAAATTTCTAATCTGTGTTTGGGAAGAGGTTCAATTTTCCTTCTTGTGTTATAGTGGTGCATTGGTATGAATTCATCGTTATGATTATTCTTTACATACATGATTGTGTCAAAAATATAAAGTCCATGAACCGTCATGATTTTTAATTGTTTAAAATATTCCCTTACCGAATCTTGATATTTTAGTTGTAAGATAATTCTAATTGCTTTTTTTTTGAATTTTTAATATTTCATTCAAATTTTCCTTTGTTGTGGAACCATAAATACTTATTCCATATGCAATGTAACTATGAATGAGAGCAAAGTAAATAGTGCGCAAAATATCTGGGTTGCATAATTTTGACATCTTTCTGATGGCAAATAAACCGGAATTACCTTTATTTAAAACATGATTTACATGCCCATCCCAAGACAGGCTATTATCAATTATTATGCCTAGAAATCTAGTTTCTTCAATCAATTCTACTTGTTCACTTTTTACGGTTATAATAGGGGAGATGTGATTTTTACTTTTTTTTGTTTTGAAACAAATGCCTTTGGTTTTATTTGGATTTAGACTTAATTTGAGGTTATCAAAGAATTGTTCTATACTACTTAATTCTGTATTTGCAAGTATTTCAATTTCCTCTTGTGATTTGCCAGATATTTTTAAGTTAGAGTCATCAGCATACAGATATAGACTGGAAGACGGATAAAAACTTAAGGATTCTCCTATATTGTTTAAATAACACAAAAAAAGAAATGGCCCTAAATTTGATCCTTGGGGAACACCGGTTTTGACTCTGTTTAACTTGGATGTGAACTTGACAATTTGGTTGTGTTTGATGACATGGGTTATTTCAACATATTGCTGTCTATTTGATAAGTATGATTTGAACCATTCCAATGCAACACCTCTTATTCCTAGTTCTTGAAGTCTTGAAAATAATAAATTGTGGGAAACGCTATCAAAAGCCTTGGAAAGGTCCATAAAAACGCCAACAACTTTTTCTCCCTTATCTATTGAATTTATAATTGATTCAATAAAACTGACTGCTGCTGTTATTGTAGATTTATTTTTTCTAAATCCATGCTGATAACTATCTAATTTATTATTAGTTTCGAGGAAAAATGCCAGTCTGTCGTATGCTACCTTTTCAAATATTTTAGCTACAACTGGAAGTAAAGAAACAGGTCTGTAATTACTAATTAATTTGGGGTCATCTTTTTTAAAAATGGGAACAACCTTTGAAATTTTTAGCTTGTCAGGAAACTTTCCAGTAGTAAATGAGGAATTCACCAAATGCACCAATACTCTACTTAGCTGCTTGCCAACTACTTTTAAAATTGTTGTGGGAATTTGATCTATTCCACAGGAGAGTTTATTTTTTAATGAACTAATGATTTTTAGTATTTCCTCTTCCCCTGTCTCTAAAAATCGGAAGTACGAACTACTGTTTTGAAAAATAAAATCATCAGGGTGTTTTGCAGCTTCAGTTGTTAATTGCATATCAACAGTGGAGTTTTTAGTTACACAAGCATTGATAAAATAGTCATTAAATATATTACAAATAGTGTTGGGGTTTTGGACAATTTTGTTTTCTATGCACACAGTAATATTGCTGAGTTTATCTTGATTTTTTGACCCAATTTCAGAGTTTACAATACCCCAAGTAGTTTTTACTATATTATCAGATTTCCTTATTTTTTCATTAAAGTACTGTTTTTTGTTCCTTAATAATTTTTGTCTATACATTTTATTCTTATTACATACATATTTTGGTACTGGTATGTTTTTCACTCTACTAGATTTAACCAAGTTTACAATTTCTCTTTTTTCCTCTTTTAAATCATGGCTTATCCATTTTTGAGACTTATTCTTAATTTTGAAACGTTTTTCTGGAAATGCGTAATTAAAATAGTACATTAAAATGTTGTGGAAAACATCATACTTTGCATCTACTTGTGAAAAATATACACTCTCCCATGTTTCAGACTGTAATAATTGTTGAAATAATAACTGATTTTGTTTAGAAAAATCTCTTCTAACTATTGTAAAAAAATTATTCATTTTTTTTGTAAATACATTTTTAAATTCTAGGATTTGACCATCATGATCAGAGAGCATTGTTATGACTCCGCTCACATCAAAACTATCTTTACTAATGTTTGTCAAAAAGTTATCGATTGCTGAAACTGACCCATTGAAAACCCTGGTGGGGAAATCCACCAGGTAAATCATATTATGACCCTTCAGTAAATTCTTTAATTTTATATGATTACTATCATCCTTTAACACATTAATGTTAATATCTCCAGCCAATATTACATTATTTGATTTCTTCAAAATGTTTTCAATGAGCAAGTTTAACTTTTCTAAAAACACATCTACATCTGCACTAGGTGATCTGTACAATCCTACTAAAATAAATGATACCTTATCTATTATGAATTTAGTTAGACAATATTCAAACACTTTGTCTTCACAAATTACACTGTGGTTTGGCACATTGACCCGCCTCCACCTCAAATGCCCCCTACTCAAAATGACAACACCACCTTTGTTTGTTGATTTACGGCAATACCATGAGCTGACTCTGAAATCGTTAATATTAAGCCTTTCAATTTCATTATCTTTCATGTCATGCTCAGTAAGAACTATTATATTTGGATTAATTTCTTCTATGATAATTTGTAATGATTCCACTCTTAAAGGCAAATTTTGAATGTTCTGATGAAAAATTTTGACTTTTTCATGCTGTAACTTATTGTTTAGGTTTTTGCTGTCATTTCTTGCATGAAGCAGTTTAAAGTGGAGTTAGGAGTTGCAACCTTTGAGACTAAAACATTATCACTAAATTGACTTTTAGCACTTTCACTATCACAAGACACTGATGATGAGATTGAACATGAAAATGGCTCCACCTGAAGATTTGAAGTTGCATTCTCACCAGCAGATAAAACCAGGTCATGATCCTCTTCCTGCGCCTTAGATGTTCTTTGATCCTGTATAGTTTGGGTGGCATTAATTGCCATCTTCATTGTTTTATCAGAGCTCCTCTTTGCAGGTGTTTCAATTTGCTTGTCTTGATCTGTAATTGTGCCGGAGCTTATCGGAACCACTGTTAGTGTTCTTTGTGATGTCTTGCCTTGTTGGTGCCTAGTAAAGTTGTTTCTTTTGTTGGAGTGAGGTAGGGGTGGCCACTCTGTATAAGACAGCGGTTGGTAATTTCGCCAATACAAATGAGATCTATCTCCTTTTCTAATGGCTCTGTTCGGAAGTCTCACCTCTTCTTTAGTGTTTTTTCTTACAGTCGATTTTTTATTATTTTCATTTTCTAGACCAAATGAAGACAGTATTCTTGTACATAACTCTTCTTTACCTCTTTTATTTAGATGTTGTCCATGTTTAGTGTAAAAGCTACGTTCAAAATCTTCAATGTCCAATATACTTAATGTTTTGTCTTTTTTCAGCTCATAGTTTATTTTTCTTATTTCATTGTTGGTTGAGCAATGATAGTGTAGATCATAGCGAAAGGGGATTGTTACTACTTTTAGCTCATTAGGGGTTATGAAGTCTTGTAACTCCTTAAAAGCTGTTATCAGAGTTGTACTTTGATTTCCAGTAGTTGGCGAACTAGAGCTTACATCATTTGAGCCAACCATTAAAACAACTTTGTCTTCTTCCTTAAGGTAATGAGACATATCCTTTACGTTTTTTGAAACATATGTCACTCCAGCTCCAGAATTGCAACATACATATGTATTTGTGGTTTTAGATATCAAAGTGTGCATGTTTTTTACGTGGCTGTCTCCGTAAATTAAAAGGTTTATTTTTTTACTATTTTTGGGGGGAACTTTGTTTCTTGATTGAGAGGTAAAAGTTGATTTTTCATTTTTGGGCAATTCTTTTCTAACAGGTCTTTGACTCTCATTATTTGTGTACATACTTTTAAGTTTTGTTTTAAATGGTTTTTCCGTTTCCTCAGTTGACAATTCACTAAGTATTTCAAAACTATTCTGGGTCGGGATATTTGAATATATTAGCTCTTCAGCATCGCTCTCAATATTCTTCCTCTTGTAATTTTCGTCACCATTCTTTTCATCTTCTTTCACGCTTTGTGTTGTCTTTTTTCCATGGATTTTTGTCGATACCAGGTCTATTTCTTTCCTTACAGCGGTATAGTCAAAAACCATTGCTTTTGTTGTCATTGGGTCGACGTTGGTCAGACTGTTATGGTATAATAATGCAAGCTGTCCTCTTTTGGCCATCAGGTCACTTGCAATTGGACATGGAAACAGCTTTTCAGATGGATCATATGGCTTGTCAATCATTATTCTCTGAACTATAACATCAGTAAAAAGAATCACATATATCCCACAATCGTTGTTATTTATCTGCTTTGGAACTGAGACTATTGAAATGTTGACGTCTTCAGGGATATTGAGGTAATTTGCTAATTTAATTGCTATCTTTTGGCCATGTTCAAAGTTTAAAAGAGAATGTGAAGAGTCATAGTAGAAGAAGCGATTCCCTTCTTTTATGTAAAGCAGAAGACTCCAGTGTGATCCTGATCCTCCGGGCTTATCCACTGCTGGAGAGTCATTAACAGGAATAATAATATGGGTTTGCAATGGCAAGTTAAATCTGTCCAGAATGTCATCTAATTCATCTAAACATTTCAAAGCTTGGGAGAACATTGGAGCCATTAGAAATATTGGTTTTCCATAAGTAGCATTTTCAGTTAAAATGTTGTAGTAGTGCTCAATTGATTCATCTGTCAACCAGTCATTATTTAAAATTGATAAAGCTATTTGAGTTCTTTTCCATGCATTTTTTTCATTTTGTCGCATTACATTACTTGCTGTAAAAGGGTTTGTATCTTCCTGCATAGTTGTTTTTGTTTTGACATTATCGTTATCGTGCAATTGTGAGCTTTGCGAAGTCTGTTTAATAAAAGCATCCATTAGTTCACGCTTTTCCTGAATAAGCTTTTCTTCATCTTTTTTAAGAGTGTAAATGTCATTTTTGTATGAGCTAATGTAACTCTCCAGTCTCTTATTCAGTGTGCGAGGGTTGTCATTAGGATAGTTGTCAGACACAGGTGCACTTTGAAAAATAGCTAGACGTTCAGTAAGCTCCTTAATTTTTTCACGGGCCTCCCTCACCTCTAGCTCTTCATTAGTTAGTGTTAAATTCTTATTAGAATTTAATACACTGTTGTCAGATTTCGGTGATTTTGTAGAGCAAGACGTCATATCTAAGGGTATAGGACTGCTTGTTGCTGATGGTAGATGTGGAACTTTGGACAATGTATCACTAGAATTATTGATACTTTTATCAGAATTTATTTGAGACTTATTCAAGCTTGCCTCAATCTCTTTGAGAGCAATTTTAAAGTCCTTATTCTTAATATTTGCAAATCTTGATTTATTTTCTTTATATAAGTAAATATCAATTTCTTTAACTGTTGCTGTTTCCTTAGTTCCAAAAAATGTTACCTCATATTTAGGTAAATTACTGCAAGTATTTATGTCATCAATAATAGCAGGCCAGGGTGAGTGTCCTCTAACCTTTGCAAACACTTTATCCCCAATGCAGAATTTATATTTCATTTTAACTGGTTTTACTCGACCAAGCAATATAAATAAATTTCATCCAAGTGTACTATTTAAATGCAAAAAAAACAAAATAAATCAAATAAAACTAAAAATAAAATTATATTGTAAATTTATTTTATTTTTTGTAATTGACTAAGATTCAATGTCTGTAATTTCACTGTCAGATAATATTAGGTAATATTATCAGTCACAAAAATGACAATAAAAAGTTCCTTGAATTATATTTAAATAATTTATATTACAAATATGTGTAATCACTCATAAGAATATTATTTCCGTGTTGATTAGCCAGCCAAAGGTGAACATATAGGTCAACGTAGGGTCACATGCATGTGTTGATAAGCTGGAGTTGTGGATAGATAAGTGTCTGAAGATATTAGCCGTGACGTTGTGACCTTCGGCATAACTTGTCCTTATCATCCAGTTACTTCCTGATCGCCTCTCAAAGTTACGATTCTTTTATCAGTGTTTACCCAAAAGCAATGTTCAAACTCACCCCGAATAGGATTATTCTTGTAACAGGTATGTAAGATATTTCACTTGACTTAGTCACTTAAATAAAAAACTTAGAATAACTACATAAAATTACACTTTTTCACGAGCCAAGTTACAGACTTTTACTAGTGTCAGCCATCTTGATTTAGAAAATTTCAAGATTGACATATTCCTTGAAAATTTCAAGGAAGACACATTTAGCCTAATCATGGCTAAATGTGTTTTCCAGTTTAAGTTAGAGTCAAACAAGAATCCCAAAAAAACCAGAGTGGATTCAAGATGACAGATTGTTTCCATCCAAATCAAGAAAAATGTCTGAAACACTACTCTGTGTTGATTCTAAGAGCACCACTTCCGTTTTTTTCACTATTGAGTGTGAGACCATTGAATGAAACCAATTTGAAAGATCTTTGAAAACGTTTGAAGTGTGTAACTGGAGCTTAAATAGTTTGAACCAGTATCAGGCCCTACCTGAGACTGCCCACCCACCTTGTTGCGTAAATATATTTTAAATCAGTAATTCTCGATTGTAATTTCTGCAACTAGCTTTAGATCACATGGGAGAATTAGTTAACACATTGACTACCGATTGTCACAAATATGTGACGTAATGTTAAAAAAAAAACTTTAAAAATAGACCAGCATCACATATATGTGTTGCTCAAGGTGTTTCCAGTGGACCGACGACACAAATATGGGATGTGCTCTGGTCAAATCCAATGGAGCGACGACACGTATATGGGATGCAGTCACCGTTCAGTTAAATGACTCCTCACGCCCATTTGGTACATTGAATCGATCTAAAACCTGTTTATCGGTCTATGGGAATGTGTGACATACAAATTATATAAAAATACCAAAATTTTTTTTCCGGTCTCTGTGTTACTGTTGGTCACAATGCCTCGGTCTGTGATGACAGTTTCGAGTACTAGGCTCAGTCTGTTGGGAACTACCGGCGACCCGGATTCACGACCGTCGGTAGCCAACGTGTTAAGCAATATAAAGAAAAAAAATCTCATAAAAATACAATAAAGGTAAAAGTTTTAAGGTTAAAAGTGCTTTTATGAAATAATGTAATAAAACTAATAGAGACCTGTGCTTCTCTGTAGCATTTAGGGTTAAAAATGTAATAGGCTCTTAGACCAAAACAAATTGTGTGCCTTATTAAGAACCATTAAAAACAATCTTACAAAAATGGCTAAAAAAGGAACTCCCATAAGATATACATAGGAAAAAATTTCATTCGAGCATTAAAGCGAAAGGTGTTCTGACGCTTGTGTCATATGCATATGATTACCGATTTAAGACATAAACCATGAAATTGGTCTGATAAAATTACTGGACAGACTCAGAAATGATTTTTGTAAATATTTCAATACATAAGATTTTGAACATACCTGTGCGTAAATTCTTTGGATTTGCCTTTGTCCCTTTTAGGTCACGTCCTCCAGAACCTAAAAAATGTCAAAGTTTGTTTAATAACGGTACAATAACCATTAATTGTTCTGGATCATTATTCTGGATTAGTACTCTGGCATAGGACGATGATCAGTAGCATGATATTGTAGGCTACAAGATTGGTGAGGTGATTTTGCACACAATCAAGGGTACAGTTTAAAATTACAAGATTATCTAGGCTACTTAGTATTAGGAAGGAAATCAGGAAATGGTGAATATTTAACTTTTTCAATGCTGGTAAATACTTACATAACCATTGTAAAGTGCTGGGATTTTATCTATATATTAATACGCAAGCATTTTTCATTTCCTCCTTTTTTCTCAGCTCGTGTGCATCGTAGGATAAATTCGCGCATACCGTTAGAAATTTTTAGTCCTGTAGATGAGCAGAATCACATTCTAATTCAAACCGGATTCCTGGGCTAAGCCCCACAGGCTTTCAAAGTTCCAATGTTAATCTTATGGAGAAAGAAGAATTGAATTAATCATAAGACAGCAGTTGTAAAAACAACAGCTATAAAAATAGGAAGAACACATGTTTTAGTTCTAAAATGTTTTTCAGCTTCTTGGGTTCAGATCAACTGAAATTTTGGCGATCTCTAGTTCATATTACTCCTCAAAAGTGCTGGGTTTTCCCAAAGGCTAGTGCAAGAGAAAAAACCTTAAAAAACAAATTTTACACTCAAAAGTAACAGAGTGGATATCTGGATCTCCAACATATGGAGAATCAAATTAAACTAGGGCTCGCCTCCTGATCAAAATTCGATCAAAATTTCAGTTTATCTGGACCCTTGAAGTTTAAAAACATTTTATAACTAAAACATCTGTTCTCTCTGTTTTTCTAGCAGTTGTTTTTACAACAGCTGTCTATTGATTCAATCAATTCTCCTTCCTCCATAAGATGAACATTGGAACTTTGAAAGCCTGTGGGGCGTAGTCCTGGAGTCCGATGTGAATTTGAATGGGATTTTGATCATCTACAGGACAATAACTTTCTAATGGTATGCGCAGATTTCTCCTACCATGCACATGAGCTGAGTAAAAAAGGAGGAAACGAAACATGCTTGCCTATTAATATACAGCTTGTCAGTGTTTTGAGAGAGAAAAAAAAAACAATTCAGACCACAAAATTTGTTGTTTGAATTTGCAGTATCAACATCAGTGGCGAGACGATATAACAGATCTTTGTTCTTTCCGGATAAAAGGCGAAATCCCATATATCAGATATTAGCACTGTTTTGCGATTAAACTGTGATTTGATATATCCTATCACAGCACTGAAAGGGTTAAGGTTAAATGTGTTCGGATGATAAGGGAAACTCCTAAGATTCTGGAACTTTCCTTAATGTCAGGTCATTTCTCAATACAAAGTAACAAGAGCAATAATTTTTATATTAATGACTGTTTTTTATTAATATCTATAACATATTTTTCATAAAATATTTTATATGTGGGTTATAAAATATTTTTCATGTTTACCTAGCAGCCTCATTATTTGATTTGGCCCAGTGAAATGAAATGAAATTCTTTATTTGTCACACAGAATTTACATAGTTGTGATTTTCACAAGTAAACATATGACAAGTCCAATTTAAAAAAAGACTTAAATCTAACTTATCCTAAAACTTAAATTTAATTGGAAGAAAAAAAACATGATTTGTAAAACAAAATAAATACAACCTTGAAATTAAGATTCAAAATTTTCTAGAAAAAAAATCCTAAACAGAGTAAGGACACAATGTTGCACGATGTTGTCAGTGGTCCTTGAGCTTTTTCTTAGAAGATGTCATTTTTTCTTCAGATTTTATTTGAATAGGGAGGTGGTTGTAGACCCTCCTCCCAATGTACAATGGGGATTTTTCATACAGAGCTGTTCTGTGAACAGGAAATTGAAGGGATTCTCTATGGTGTGTGTTATAGTGATGTGCATGATTTCCTGACAAAAAATGCATGATTATATCTTACAAATATACATAGCTGATATATATATAGACAGCACGGATTGTTAGAAGATTCATCCTGATGAAGTTAGGGCGACAAGATGAACGGGGTCTGATTTGCGCTAAAAACCTAACAGCTCGTTTTTGGAGGATGAAAATGTTATTGATATTTGTGAACTGCCAAAAGAGATGATGTCATAGCAATCCTTGGACAAGAAATATGAATGGTAAACCATGAGAGCTGCACTAAGACCTGTAGTTTTGAACACAACTCTCAGTGCAAACAAAGCTTTGGTTAAGGGAGTGTGATAAGGGGCCAGTGGGAGTTAGACAATATTATCACCAAGGACATTTCCATCAAAGTGTGTTAAACTGCCCAACAAGTCAGCTGACTTTTCTAAATTAGCCGAGTAGTCAAATAATGCCTCTTAGTGTGAAAAATGAAAAAAAAGTTTTATATTTAATGACTGAACACTGGAATTTTACCAATCCGGGAAGGTTGATAAGCTAACTAACCCGCAACGATTGAATAAAACACTTCACTACCTGTGTATGTAAAGCATTCTCCATCGTCGATGTCGTCTTCATAACCCCCGGAGAGGGCGATGGAGTAGCACCCTTCTCCCACCTTGCCATGTATTCCGGCCACAGTGGGGCGATGCACTCCGGCGGCCGAACACTCTACTCTGGTCGCCCACCAGTCGCCCACTTTGACTCCTGCATCAGCACAAGATATTCATGATAGAGTAACACCCTTCTCCCAGCTTGCCATGTATCCCGGCCACAGTGGGGCGATGCACTCCGGCGGCCGAACACTCTACTCTGGTCGCCCACCAGTCGCCCACTTTGACTCCTGCATCAGCACAAGATATTCATGATAGAGTAACACCCTTCTCCCAGCTTGCCATGTATCCCGGCCACAGTGGGGCGATGCACTCCGGCGGCCGAACACTCTACTCTGGTCGCCCACCAGTCGCCCACTTTGACTCCTGCATCAGCACAAGATATTCATGATAGAGTAACACCCTTCTCCCAGCTTGCCATGTATCCCGGCCACAGTGGGGCGATGCACTTCGGCGGCCGAACACTCTACTCTGGTCGCCCACCAGTCGCCCACTTTGACTCCTGCATCAGCACAAGATATTCATGATAGAGTAACACCCTTCTCCCAGCTTGCCATGTATCCCGGCCACAGTGGGGCGATGCACTCCAGCGGCTGAACACTCTACTCTGGTCGCCCACCAGTCGCCCACTTTGACTCCTGCATCAGCACAAGATATTCATGATAGAGTAACACCCTTCTCCCAGCTTGCCATGTATCCCGGCCACAGTGGGGCGATGCACTCCAGCGGCTGAACACTCTACTCTTGTCGCCCACTTTGACTCCTGCATCAGCACAAGATATTCATGATAGAGTAGCACCCTTCTCCCAGCTTGCCATGTATCCCGGCCACAGTGGGGCGATGCACTCCAGCGGCTGAACGCTCTACTCTTGTCGCCCACTTTGACTCCTGCATCAGCACAAGATATTCATGATAGAGTAGCACCCTTCTCTCAGCTTGCCATGTATCCCGGCCACAGTGGGGGGATGCACTCCGCCGGCCGAACACTCTACTCTGGTCGCCCACCAGTCGCCCACTTTGACTCCTGCATCAGCACAAGATATTTATGATAGAGTAGCATCTCTCGCCCAGGGCCGGATTTAGGATTTTGCCGCTTGTAGGCTATCCATTTTCTGCCGCCCCCTCCCCCTTCCCACTTCTCAGGGACAGACACATACATAGTTTTTATTATCATTTTATGCTCCTATACACCTAAAAAACACAACAGATTACATCTATGTCTCAATATATCAAAAGCTATAGCACGGTACCAAAAACTTTTATGATCTGTGTATTCTTTAATTGATTAATTATTTAAACCAGGATTCATAACAGAAATGACGAAAAAATAACTTCACAGGAGCAGCGAGAACAGCGGACAGGCAAGGCAGTGTAGATCGACGCACCTGTCAGCCCAATAATAATGTTGGTTTTGTCACAAGCTACAAAACATAGGGGGCTAGGTCGATTACACCTCAAATATATGGTCCATCGACCCTGGAGTAAAAGTTAGTTTTTTAACATACAAAATCGATGGACCATCAATCCTTGTGAAATCATAATTTAACTTGAAATATAAATGGGTCGATGGACCATCACACTTAAATATAAAGTAAAATAAATGTTTGTATTATGGTTCGATGCTCCATCAACCCTTTAAATACAAAATAACGTATCAACAACAGTTAGGTTCGATTACACCTCAAATAGATGGTCCATCGAACCTCTATCTTATTTTATTAAATATAGGTTCGATTACACCACAAATAGATGGTACATCGAGCCTCTATCTTATTTTAATTATATTTAATTTGAGAGGGTCGATGGACCATCTATTTGAGGTGTAATCGGCCCTTTACTTTAATTTTAAATTATATTTAATACATTTATAGTTTTGGAGTTTTGGAGCCTCTATCCTATTTTATTAATTATAGGTTCGATTACACCTCAAATAGATGGTCCATCGACCCTCTAAAACTAAATATAATTAAAATAAGATAGAGGCTTAGTACTTAGGCTTAGAGAGTAGAGGCTTAGACAACTACAATCGATTCAATCGATAGAGGTTCGATTACACCTCAAATAGATGGTCCATCGAGCCTCTATCTTATTTTAATTATATTTAGTTTTAGAGGGTCGATGGACCATCTATTTGAGGTGTAATCGAACCTTTATTTTAATATTAAATTATGTTTAATATATTTATAGTTTTGGAGTTGATGGTACATCAGCAAAAGTTTATATTTAATAAAATAGTTTATAAACAAGGTTGATGGTCCATCGACCCCTTTCACAAAGTAAACTAAAAATTTAACATAATGGTTCTATGGACCATCGAACCATCTCCAACTTTTACAATATTTATTAAAACTGACAGAGGGTCGATGGACTATATATTTGAGGTGTAATCAAGCTTCCCCCAAACATAGTTCGAAATTAAATTGAAATTTGAATTAAAGGAAATTGAGAGATGTCAACACAAAATAAATTTACGTAAGCCTGCACCTTTCTGTGTAAGTAAACTTAAAACTCATGAAAAAATAAATAATAGGACTTTAATCGTAGCAAATAAGATTCACCGCTTGACAAAGCTAAAGAATTGGCAACAGCGCGGCGCCGCTATGACGACTTATGTCTTTAAATAAAGCTTAATTCAAACTTAAGATGGCGTTGGAGTCAATCCAAATTCCGCCTTTCCCCCATAAGAGCAATGTTAAATGGGATGTCAAATAACTCTTTTATTTATAATCAGAAAATAATGGTTTATAGCTCTAAATAAAGGGTTCGTCAAGGCGGATTTGGTTTGCGAGAGGAATTTTTTATAAAAACTAGTGTCTTTTACTAACTTGAAATAACAAAGCAAGTTTTTTACTACTTTTAAAACATTTTCTACAGAATTTTATAAATTATTTACAAAGAATCGATCTCACAAAAGGAACGGGGAATTTAATTGTGATTCAAACCCTATTTATTCTGAACCAATCGGACAAAAAATAAAGAAATTATATGACAAATGCAGGGGACAAGTTTAGCATTGCTCTTATGGGAAATAAATCCAACATGGCGGCACTCCAACGCCGCCCTCTTAATTTAAATTAAATTAAGACTCCATAAAGTTGCCTAGCCAATATTTTTATCCTAGAGCCCCCCCTAGGTCATCACTGATTGACACATTATTTTAGAGAAATATAAACAGTACAATTTTGAAAGGTTTCTTGAGACAACGTCACAGTTTAACATTTTAGAATAAGCCTAATACCTATCTAACATCATCAGTTGTGGCACTCTAACATGAAAAGTCTCTTGTAGAAGAAGCTAGTGGTCTCTGGAGTGTAAACTCACAACTACAATTTTTTTACTGTTGATTATGATGTTGACAAAAGTTTGGTTTTTTGACGGAGCAGCTACACCTAGCAAGTAGTTAAACTTTTTGTTCGGTTCATAAAAAAATAGTTTTGTTATGGGGGAGTTTATTTTATAAATCAAAACTATACGTTTGCTTTATTTTGTGGCCAATCCATTCGTTAATTCATTAAAATGTTTTAAAAAGGAAATCACTAGTTGCGAATGTAACTAGGAGCGCTAGTGTAGTTCCCTCTTTCTGGGCCTATACAAACTACATTACAATTACTCTACATGAAAAATGTGTAACAAAATTATGTGGAGCAAATTCGTATGAAATGAATAAACCCTTTTAAATTTCCTCAAATGAATACACTTCCAATCCGAATAATGGGCTTAATGAAATTTCTGTTATTAAATTAGTAAAAGTATATTAATTTTTTTGTAAATTGCCGGCCCTAAAATTTTGCCGCTTTAGGCTCCAGCCTTCTCAGCATATTTAGAAATACGGCCCTGCTCTCGCCCAGCTTGATGTGTTTTCTAATTTCATGTTTAGCACATGACAATGCTCGGCCCTAGTCGGTTGAAATTATATGAGACAGTTATATTTACTAACAATGGATATTTTGAACCATTATCATGGTTTATCTTCAGACGTAATATAGTATATTTCGTCACAAGGGCCGAAAGTGGCGTTTTGCCGGCCCCGAGATCGTGTTTCAAGTTCGAGACGAAGTCGAGAACTTGAAACGATTGAGGGTTGGCAAAACGCTTTCGGCCCGAGTTACGAACGATATTTTTCATCACACTACACAATGCAATAAATATTATACTAAAAAAAATATTTTATTCAGAGCCAAACAACTAAGCCAAGCATAACTACTAACCTAATCTAGCGGGATGCAATGTGTTTCCGGTTGCTAGGCAACCAATTCATTTCATTGTTGCAGTCACATGTTTTTGTGATACAACGTGTTGTGAATGTTTTTATGTAAGGTCTAGGTCAGCTGATTTTGCCGGCTTAGGCCGGCAAAACAGGTGTTTCGACGGTAGAAACGAGGGTCGAAAACAGGTGATATCGATGTAGTGTGATGAAAATTTTTTTTTAATATTATGCCAGAAGATGAATTATCATAACAGCTTGAAATATCGTCTTTATTAAATAAAACTGTTTGGTTTACCATAGTTTAAGGTAATGTGCAGCCAAAATTAGAAAAAATAAAAACCATCACCAAACATTCATACCATCAGAATTTTATAGCCTAATTTATTGAGAACTAATTTATTGTATACGTCTTTGTCAATCAATTGCAGTGGCCTACAGGATTGTTGGATATTGTAATTTTAAAATCTTTTATAGGATCATTATTAACGCTAGTAACACATATCTATTCTCTAAAATTTGGCAAGAAAATAATGTTCCAATTCACAAAGTTATAATTGACAACAAATAATGTAAACAATAACAAACTGGCATTAAATGAATACCGTATGATTCTCTTACAAACAGGACAAAGGATATAACAGTCCTCCCGTCTTAAATTAAAATTACAGTTCCGGGAAATGCTTTGATTCTTTTCTTGATTTCCGATTCCACGTTCTTCAGCGGTTAAACCACCTTGTTTAGGTTGAGCTACATATTCAAAATCAAATTTCTTCATTCATGAAGAAGTACCGTACAGTGTACAACATTTGAACAGTTTAGAGAGAAATACATGTAAATACAATAATTATTTCCATTTTTATTATGAATAAATGGATGGGAGGTGTAAAAATTCTTCCAGTGAATACAGAATGGCAATTTATAAGATACTCTTGGAGCGTTTTTTTTCTTTCAATTTTAAATTTTATGGAATTATTTTCATTTAAGATTTGCTGAGGTTTTTTTTTTTTTTTTTTTAATTTGGCTCCGGCATATGACGCCCTTTTCTTGTAGAAAAGAACTCTTAAACTATGGTTTAATTTATGGTGACTTAGTACAGCTTGATTTTTTTTTCTTGTATTATAATTATGTGTAGGTTGAGTTGATACTTTTGTGGTTACATCTTTTACTACCAAAATTTTGTTAAAATGTACTGACCTTATACAGTGTTGGAAATCATCACTCCTGATCAAGGTAAGGGTCAAAACATGCACCAGATGTTCTTTTGCACCTATGACATCATCATAATTACTAGCAGTATTAGTAAATACTTATGTCAAAGGTGCAAAAGAACACCTGATGCATAGAGGGTGTTGCATGTCTTGGACATAATCTTGCCAACTGTAAAAACTGAATTACCCGTCTATAAGTCAATATGTTTATTATTGTAGTATATATGACATATATTTTTCGTATTTTTGGACGGATATATTCATCTTTATCCCAGAAGAGAAAATTGTTCCAGAAAAGAAATGGACATGTCCGTTTTCAGCCCAGACCAGAAATGATGTTCGACGGATATATCCTTCAACAGCCTGAAAAAGGTTAACCCTAGAAGCGGCCATTGCCGGATATCCGGCAATTTCATTTTTGCGAAAATCGTCAATTGCCGGATTCCGGCAATATAGATCAATTTTTGTTCAACTACTCATTACACATGGAAAACGACCAATAAATCTAATAATATTGATACCATTTTAAAGAGGATATTCCAAACTTTCATTTTCGTATATAATTGAACCTTGTAGAATTAAGAGATCGACGCAATTCGTATTATAATTTGAACGAAATTTAGCGCGCGAACCATTTCCGGCTCGAAAATGGCGAAACGTCCAAAAACATACGTTTTTAGAAAAATTTTACTTTTTGTATTATTTTGCCTATCTGAAAGCCGTTGGTATGATTGAAAAGAGCACGAGTTCTTCTTTCGTTTCCAGTGATAAACATTTGTCATATGACTTCGGAAAATAGGAAAAATAATTTTTAAAATCAGCTAAAATGTGCGGTGCATGATTTGGCCAATTTGCCGGAAATACGGCAAATTATAAATCACCTATTAAAACAATTAATAATGAGTTTAGCGTGTTATAAATCATATAATTTTGTTTCTAAGAAAAAGTTATACATATTAGTAGTCATTCCTTCCTCTATGGTGCGTCCGGTGGTCTGTGGAAGAAGACGGAAATAGTTGTATTCCTAGGCCATTCTATCTATTGCCGGTGTGAAGCCTCGCGCGTCTCACCCCAAAAGTTTTTAAGGAACCTTAATATTCTTTATATTTTACTTGTATATATGTATATATTCTTGTTCAGGAAGATATGCACTTCAAATAAATGTACCAGTTATCTTATTATTAAATTGTAAAATAATTATATCAGCTTTTAATAACTAAATTAGGGTTTTTGTCAAGAACAAATTATGTTTTCCTACACATGATAAGTAAAAAGAAAAACAGTTATTTTTTGTTCATAAGTGTATTAATACCAAAGAATATATTGTAAAGTTTAGTAAAATAACAAGTCCTTTTTATATTTACCTATACTTTGATTTAATTTCTTTGTGTAAAACACACAACCTAAGTTTGTAAATGTTGCCCATTTTACCTATTTTTATCAATAACTAAGGATAAAAGAAATATTTCCAATAAACCAAACACATTTATATGTAGATAAATATATTAAATACAGTTTATTATGCATTATATCGAGTTTAAATTAAATATTGAATAGTCTAATTAAAAAAATTTTCAAAATGATTTATAAAATTGATTGTTTGCATTTTGCTAACAATATACTAGCAGCGATTAGTTTGATTTTATTTGATTTAAATGCCTTTCGTGAACAAAATGAGTATGCATATGATAGGGTTATCTTGTAAGGTTAAGTCACAGAGAGGGTTTGAAGTAACCTCTGCAGATTTTGCTGGACTACGGCCTGAGGGGTAGATTTTTGTTCTAAATTCGACCCGTGCATCCATTCACTCAAATGTCTTAAGAATTTTTCTTTTTTTTATTTCCTTATATTTATGTATATTTTCTTGTTCAGAACGATCTGTACTACAAAAATATGTACAATTGATCATATTATCAAGTTGTATAAAAATTATATGAAGCTTTGCGTAACTAAATTAGTTTTTTTGAAAATAAAAATAAACATTTTAAACACATATAAAGTAAAGAAAAAAATTTTTAATGGTACAAAAACGCATTATTTCCAATAAATATATTATACAGTTTAGTAATATTGCACATTTACTGTAATATGTATATATTATTTACTGTTTTTTTATCTTTCAAATATACAGGGCACGTTTGTAAATTTTTTCCATTTTCCGTAATTTACTCTGTAACAGTTGTAAAAAAAATATTTCCAACAAACTAAACATATTTCCACGTAGGGAAATAAATCGCCTATATTTTGTACATCTTCGATTTTCTGTATAGAAATCAGTGTTAAAGTTCTAGCACTCTACTTTTGAAAAATATTTCAAAAAATTTCAAAAAATTTGGGTTTTTCACATTTTGTAAAAAATGTACCAACAGGGATTTTATTTAATTTATTTTATAAATAATCTACGTCTTTTTCCGAACAAAATGAATATGCATATAACTAGGTTATCATTAGTAGTTTGGACACTGTTATTTTTTTTAAAAACCTCTGCAAAATGGCCGAAATTGACTGGCCGCTTAGCGCACACGCACCGATTTGGCCTGGCCGCTCCTAGGGTTAAAAAACCAACTTTTGTTTGGCCGATTTTGGTGAACTATTTTATTCTTCATCAAGACACTTGATTCTTAAAAAAACACCATAAAATCTCTTGTTGGAATTAATTTATGGTTAAGGCCTTTTTTTTTGCTACATTTGCTCTACTACTAAGGCTTTCTTCTAAAAGTAGTTTTCACTAGAAGAATTATCACTAGGTTACCTTCAATTGATCCAAAAACTGGTTCGGAGGATATTTTTCTTCTCTTTTGAGGAGGGCTGTTTTCACCATCCACAGGTAAAGTGACATCATCAAACTCATCATAACCCTAAAAAAGAAGGTATTTTTGAGGAAAGTAAGCTTTTCAAGGAGCGTGAGTGGTCACATCATACGTTTTGCAGCAACTCAGGTGTCATAACCGTAATAAACCACAGGATTATAATATCATTGACTACGTACACTAATGTGAATAGATTTCTCATCCAATGCATTTAGTTTGAGGCAAAAATTTGGAAGTTCGGTGTACGCGGCGCCAGAGTCGCTGCCATCGATGTGGTTATTATTCAGCTAAATTTACAGTGCTGCAAAAACAATTTACCAAAACATAAACATAACTTTCCGTAGTAAAATGTTTCATCCTTGGTTGAGAAGAGTGGTAATACTGATTTATCTATTACTTCCACGTACGCCGCTCGAGATCGCACCACCGTCAATAGGTTTCACACACGCCTATGCTATGAGAAGTCTACTCACGTTAGTGTACATAGACAATGATAATATAGCCTACTACAGTTAGTTAGAGGTATGGCCATTGAAGGTATAATTTAGAATGTAAGGTTTATGGTTGTCAGTAGTGCCAAAAGGGGGCTGCTGTCTCACTTCAAGGTCACCCAAGCGATGACATCATCGAGGTCAATGACCTCATCGATGACGCAATTGATGACGTCATCGCCAATTACGTCATTCTATGACGTCACCACCATGACGTTGCAGAAATGATGTGGCGATGACGTCATCACTCCTTACGTCACCATGATGACGTCATCGACGTCATTTAGGTCAAGGTCACGCAGAAACCTAAAATTTGTTGGCACTTTTGCAGTTCCTCGCACTCCGCTCCATGTTTTAGTCAGAGTCCTAGTGACTTTGACGAATTGGAGAGAATTAGACGAAAAACAGCAAAAGTGCCGTGAAAACTCAAAGTTTGCGACGTGACTGCCTAAACTGTCATGTGACACCGCTCGGGTGACCTTGAAGTGTTTCAGCAGCCCCCTTTAAGCCATTACTGCAACTGCGATGTGCACCCTACGACAGACACCGAGCGACTGACTGTCCGGCCCCGCGTACTCTAGGTATATATAGGAAGTGGTGGGGGGAATTGCGATGACCTTGAGAAACTTGAAAATGTAAAGCCAGGTAGCACCGTTTTGGTGCTACCTTAAATGTATATGTTTATTAGTTGTAGTTATAGTATGATGACCTTGGGATTGTTGCAAAGATTTATCCGAAGGAGAAAAATTTACTCTTGGTACAACAATTTGATGTTTTCGCCAGAGTCTAAGTGTGGTGACCTTGAACTGGGTAAAATGTGACAATTTTTCAAGGCCTTAAAGTGTCCCGCGACATGCCTTCCCCTCACGAAAGTCCATACAATACTGAGAGACTGTTGGTAGTGTAGGAGCCAAGGCAAAAGTGGTGGGGGTAACAGTACAGTAGGAGAGGGGGAAGGTCACAGAGTGGGGGAAGGTGAGGCTGTACTACCGAAGCATCGTATCACTTCACCATGAGCTGTCCTACTGTCAACACACTGCACACCCGGCCCGAGTTGGCACTATAAGAAACATTCTTGTACATGTTAGGTTGTGAGATGCGAGGAAGCAAAGTCAAAGTGAAATTTGTTCAACTCTAAGATGAAAAGTGTTTTAAATAAACTAATTGTATCCCTGCAATCCCCAATAACTTTAGACAAGTACTGACAGTTCGATGTCGCTCCAGAGTTAAAGTGTGGTGACCTTGAGTAAAAAACTCAGAAATATATAGCCGATGTCCGATGTCCCAGAGTTAAAGTGTAGTGACCTTGAGCCAAACACTTGTAAAATACATACATCAATAGAGACAGAGACATCGAGGTGCACTGCACGCGAGTTTTGGACAGAGCCTATTGACTTGATTGTAGTGGGGGGTATTGCCAACACTTAGAGTAGAAGTGTAGTGTGTGACCTTGAGAGTGACCTTGGACCCAGACGAGAAGTCCCCGACCCCCCCCTCCACCCCCACCCCTGCCATCGTTTTTTTTTTTTTTTTTTTTTTTTTTTTTTTTTTTTTTTTTTTTTTGACCTTGACCAAATATTTTAAGCTCCGGACGAAAACTCTCCCCCCAAGTGAATGGTATTTACATTCACTTGGTAGGGTTCAACTGATATTTGCTTACAACTACCACATGGCGGCAAACCTACGTACTCACCCCTATGGGGTTTATGGGGAAAATTAAAAGAACACCATAACTTGATAATATTTGGTACATTCACTAGGTAGGATTAAACTGATATTTGCTTACAACACCCATATGGTGGCAAACCTACATACTCACCCCATGGGGTTTATGGAGAAAATTAAAAAGTGCCGAATATTGATACAGTTTGACATTTACCTAACGTAACTATTACATTTCCTAACAAAACTAACATTTTCTAACGACATTTCAAGGTAGCAAACCTACATACCCATTCCTATGGTGTTATGGGAAAAATACAATATTTCAAGATTGTTTGGAAATTCGCTGAGTACGCAGGTCTGCTGCGACGGGGGTATATTTAGTTGATAGAATCTTTTTTTTTCAATCCTCACCTGAGACTTCAGTAATGAAGAGGAGTGTCGGGTTCTTCTAACAGGGTGATGAGGCGACACAGCTGGAGATTCATCCACACTGTTTCTTCGTTTCACGGTGACATTTGATTTTTTCACAGCCTTCTTTACATTTTCTTTCTGTCCAAAAACCTGCAAGAGCAAATATTTTTTAAATTAAACTAGGAATTAGTGTTAACAAATGAAAACTTTTATGGACTTCAACGATGAAGTAACATTGTCTTTATATCAACTGACACCAGTAAGTTTCTAATGATTCTTGTTGATTTAATTTACTAATAATCTAAATTCACTTCAAAATTAAAATAGGTATAATGATTTTAACTTAGGCCTACTCTTTTACTTAAAACAGATTCATAACAATAATTTACTTGTTTATTAAACAGATGCCACTAGCTCACAGCGTGCTTCAAGTTAAGTTGTGACATATGTCGGAGAGTTTCGTTGTTGGTCGGGCTGCACTGGTTTTTGGAGTCGCAGAAGCGCTTTTGGCGGCTTGCCATTGTCAACTGCTAATGTAGAGGTATCTGGGAAACGACAATAGCAAGCCGCCGAAAGCGCTTTTACCACTCAAAAAACCACAGTGCAGCCCAACGGACAACGAACTCTCCGAGTTGTTTAACACCGGCGCACGGACCCCAACGACATCTTTGTATGATTCATGTGACATATGTGTCTTATATCATATTGTGAACTACATTGTCGTTGTAATTAATAATCAGCTGATGTTTGTTTATGTTTCAGTTTTTGTTATGATTTTATAAAGTCAATACAACATAATATTTTTTTCTTGTATTATATTTAGTTATAGAATAGAGGTGACAAAAGGAAAATAATGGAAAGAAATTTACAGAAATTTAAGAAATTTTTTAGCTAGGCCCTATCTTATTTTTTATTTTGAGTGTTTCTACGCCAGTGTCATTTTTTAACGTTTTGACGGGGAACGGTCCAAACCCCAGTCTTGTTACTATCTAACATCGACCAGTTGTTAGAAAGCATCATTAATTAAGCCCAATGACAAATGGCAACTGAGTCCGGAATCGAACCATTAAAAAGCTACTAACTTTTCTCAGGATCGAACCGGCAACCTTTGGATTCAAAGGTGAGCACTATAACCACTCAGCTACCCAGCCAGTTAAAGTCTATCTTGGATTTTTATCACTTAAAATTAAAAAATTGGGATTTTTTCTCTTTTTTACCTCCTTTCACACCCTGAGGAAATTTTGCAGGTTAACTTTGGGGGGTGGTATTTGTTTATGAGGGATAGTATTACGATTTAATCCCAAAAAAGTCCCCAGAAATACCCCATCCTACTTAGTCAAGGGCCAAGGCCTACCGGATTTTTGAGCGAAATGGACTACAGAGGCTTAATCTACACATAAAAATTACTAGAAACACTCACAACTTTAAGTTTAAGATTTTCCATACAGTGATAAAAATAGTGATAAAAACTAGTGATGATGGGCACTGAAGGCGTCCAGTGGCCTTGATGGGGTCCACGTATTTTTCTGGTGGATGAGGTTCCACAGGTCAAGGGGTTTGAGGGTTTAGGTTAGGTCAAGGATTCCAAGCCAGGCTATTGGGGGGCAGCTTTTGCCAGGAAATCTTCAATGTTATAGAAGCATTTTCCCCTAAGAATGTTTTAAGGTTCTGATTAACATTTTTTGATGTGATTGATTTGCTTGATTTTATCCAGTACCTACCGGATTATATCAAGCATTTTCAACATCATTATTATTATCAACATTATTAAAAGTTTTTTACCACAATACAAAGGTGGCTGATTGAAAAAACCCACCTTGCTAATTTTGACTCCAATTCCTATGATGTGTTCTCCCCAGTTTGGATCCTCGTCCAGTCTAACTCCCAGAAAACTGACAACTGAAACCCCTACAAAGCTGTTCCTCATTTATAAAAACTGCTGGATGCCTATAATATTTTGACCTCTTTTTGAGAGCTTTGGATGCAGATATAATTAGTTTTGGATGAGTTGAGAGCAAGCTGATTTGAGGCAAAAAATTGAGCAAGTTCATTTACTTTAATTTTTAGTTGTCTATTTCAAGTTGATTAATATTTTTGTGTTTGGTGTGAACAAAGTGATGTCGTCTGCGTAAGTAAACAAGTTGTCTGACAGAATTCTATGATCAATGTCATTGCTATAGATGAGGAAAAGAACAGGTCGAAGGATGGAGTAGTGACCATTGACCATTCCCCAATGGTCGCCACTCTAGGGCGAGAACAAACTGTTTTGACTCTAAATTTTGACTCATGAAAAACTTCTGTGATTTGATGTCTGTCTGAAAGATAGGCTAAGATGAAATCCAATCAAAATATGAGTTTTTGAAACCCAAGTATACTAACTTAATTTTTGTCTGAGAATACAGTAAGCGGGTCAACATAGGCTAGTCAAAAGCCTTGGAGAGATTGGCAAAGCATCCGATCACCATTCCTCCAGACTAGACCGCCCCCCACACACTCATTCACAAACTACTGTAAATTAGAAGGCCAATTTTATTGACCTCCCTTCTCTAAAACCGAATTGCCTTACACAAAACAACCGGTTCCGTTCGAAGAATGAATGAAGCCTAGGGACTATAGTATAAACATTTTACCCAGATTTAAAGCTACTACTTATTTAGTTAACCTAGTAACTTACACAAGCCTAGGGAAAAGGAATTTAGTTTCAATAAATTTCAATGCCCTTAACAAAGAAGTTCGGCTAGGTTCAGTCATTTTCACATGAGAGGTTTTCTGATTGGGATTAACTTTGCAACTAGGCCTAGGCCAAGTTTTCTCGTAAGATTTCATTTGCATCGTCTAATTTATTCTCAAAATTAATGTAAGTACGGTAACTTATGTTAGTTTATCTGCAAATACATGATGGATGATATGTTTGCACAATGTTCACAGGCCTAGTATTACCGTCTTAGTAACCATGACATTAACCCTTAAGTGCGCGCGCGGGGGCCTAAACGACCCCACACGAATTTAAATGCCTGTAAATTTTTTTTCAGGTTGACAACACTGCAGAGCGTCTAGGTACCTTCCGGCACGTCTATAATTTATCGTTCGCAACGATCAGTTTGGCACTGACCTTCGACAATGTCGTGTACAGTCCGTTCAAATAAAACTAGTCACTCTCGGGTCGTTCTTACCCCCGCGCGCGCACTCCCGCTGACCTACTGACTTTGCATGGTTGGGTCATCTATACCCCCACGCGCGCACTCCCGCTACCTACCGACTTTGCATGGTCGGGTCATCTATACCCCCACGCTCCCACTTCTGTTTTGTGTGCTTTATTGAGCTTTATTTTATTTTGAGTTTATTACAAAATTAAAGTAAACGGGTAAAATCATACTGAAATACGGCAGTTCAAGTATAGTGCGTGATGAGTTCAGAAGACCCACAAACTGCTCGAATTAGACGGTTTTTACTTGAAGCCGAAAAAGACGATGATAAAACTTATATTTGGCAATTTAAAACTGTCTCTACATTGTTTACTTATATTTTTTAGCAATGCATTACCAGTTACTGTGTGAATAAAAAGAATGGCTTTTATTTTGTAAGTGTTGTTTGCCTTTATCAATCAAGGATGTAGGCCTAGGTAAGATTTAGTTTACGACTACGTAGAGTGTCTTATATAAATTACTTCAGTATATAAATTATATATATACATATATTACATATATGTAAAGTGACAAATTATGACTCAATTGCATTTTAGTACTTAAAAGAAAATAAAGTTTTCGTTTCAATAAGATTTTATAAAACAAAAATTATTTAAATATTATTATTAAATATGAATAATGATGAAAATGGCAGATTGTCATTATTAAACATCTATTTAACAATAACAATACGAACAATAAACATTTTCAAAGTAATAGTGGGATATTTACAATGTTTTTATGTTGGGGGCCAAGATGACCCCGCGCGCCCACTTACGTTACAAATAGGGGCGCGCCTACTTAAGGGTTAAAACAACATTTTTAACTCAGACAGTGTATTTTCCTGCATCTCATGTATTTTTGCAAGATCAGGTTAGGAAAACTCCCATCGGCGTCTTGTCAGGTTAAAAGGTAAGCGTATGTAGCCTAGTAAGTAAATTACTTAGTTAGGGCCTATGCCTAGTTAGAAGTTATGAAAACCAGAACTTACTTGGTTTAGGAGTCCTAAGCTTCTTAAAACACGCTGATTTTCTTCTATATTCTGCTTCACCCTCAGTTCATAAGGGGTTAAATCAGAGTCAATTTCCATTTTTACGGAGCCGGTTTGTCCTACGCCTAACCAAATTTATAGTGGGTAAACTTACTTATAAATATTCACATAGATCTAAATTATGAAATAGGTCTATCGTAAGGATACATAACTAGAATTTGCGACTCAAAGAAACCCGAAAACTGAAATTTTTAATAAATTTACGAATAAACTGAGAAATGAGATCAATAGGTGAGATATCAAAATAAAAGACACAAGTTGTTTATTTATTTTCCCTGTCCATTCCTCCGCTGCTTCGCCCACTTTCATTACTTCTTCTTCTCTATCAAACAAAAAAGGCGGCGAAAATTGCACTCTCAAAGACCACAGAAACATATTTCTTTAAACATTGATATTGTTTGTTTGTTGATCAGGAGATATGATCATAGATATATACTACACATCTGGATCGGTAACTGAAATAGTGGAATAGCGCTAAAAACGGGCCGGCTTCCCCCACCACTAGCCAGTATTGCCGCCGCTGCGCCGCGCTGAATATCAGCTGACATGATTGTTGTCGGTGCGTCAGCTGCATTCTTGTTTGTTTACATTCTTTAAAATGTTCAATGATGATGAAAGATGGTTCTGTAGTGTGTAGCTTTTGGATGTATTAGTGCATGTTTAAGGCTGAAATACATCATTTCATAGGTAAGAAAGAATAAAAAATACAGTATTACTGTAGTTTATTTATTTAATTATTTAAATACTGTAATTAATTAGTCGCACCGGGTTGGCAACACTGACCGCGAATACTGGCTAGTGGTGGGGGTAACGGCTCGTTTTCACAACACGGAGTTACCGATCCAGATGTGTAGTATATATCTATGGATATGATTCGTCGGCCCACTTCGTTGGCCACTTACTGCAGGAATCGTTAGGCTGCGTTCACACGAGACGACTTTTCGCCGTGCGCCGTGGACGGCACGGCGCCGTGGAGGTTGAATTACATTGGAGTATATGGAAGTGTTCACACATTACGACGCCCGTCGAATACGGCGCCGTGCCGTCCACGTCGGCCGTGGACGGCGCTAAATCCGAGGCCACGGCTCTTTCACGGCACATTCACGACCATTTCAATTCAATCACATGTTGAATCTGGTATTAGTACTAATATTGCCACTTCAACTATTGTAACCAGTTTGCATAATATAAACAGAAATATCTTATAGAAAAGTAAACGATAGATTATTTACACTTAAAGGAAGGGGGGTAAAGGACCCCCTCCCCCAGAGCGTTATGCAGTGCTTCACCTGCTCCCATTTTGCGCCTTTAATTAAGGCTGATAAAAATGAGGGAGTTTTTAAATAAAAGATAAGACTTGGGCTATTTGATTCGCTTTTAGAATTTTTAATACTTGGAATCCACATTAAACTGTGATGGTCTAAAGTTGTTAAACTTTGACCCATTATAGCGTAATATGGATTCAAAATATAATAAAACTCAAAAGCGAATCAAAAAGTCCAAGAAAGTCTTTATATTATTTCATTCAAATCCTCTCTCACTTTTATCCGAGTTAAAGTTTTAACGGAGTGAGGCAGCGGCCGTAGCTCAGTGATATCAGAGCTCAGAGCTCTGGATTATCACCCAGCGGGCCCGGGTTCAAATCCCGGCTCGGGGACAAAAAGATCGTTCGGCCGCTCCCGTGGTTCAGAAGTCACGTTAAGCCGTTGGTCCACCTGCATAGAAAACAAAAAAAGTAGGCATTTCAGGCGAGGAGAACTATCAGTTAATTGCTGATCTCCCTTTACTTAAAGTCATTGCATTATTATTTATATTTATCGGAGTTTAAATAAAGACATAAAATGTGAGCAGGCCAAGCACTGCATGACTTTCTCAGAGGAGCTTTTTCATCCTTTCTTAAAACCATTCTTACAAAATATAGGTAAACACCTTACAGTAGATGATTAAAACTTAAACATATTCTATTACAATTTATGCATTAATAAACTTTCCTTTGGCATCGCCACTCATTTAGGTATAGTATCATAATCGCAGTCTTTATTTAATGTACTGTAAATGGACTGTAATCAAAACCTTTTACTGATTTTACTATTATAAGAGGTTAAACTAAAAACTTTTTATGTTTACTATTGACGATTCGGCCGACACGGCACGGCGCGGTGCGGG